>CM035152.1:88703138-88857409 GCA_020205615.1 Panax quinquefolius
TGACCGGACCGAATTACACGGACTGGTTAAGTAATCTGAGAATTGTTCTCACTGCTAAAAAGATTTCCTATGTCCTAAATTCGCTTGTACCTACAAAAGTTGCAGAGACAACCTCTGAGGAAGAGATTGCTACTTTTAAACAGTGGTAAGATGATGCATCTATGGCACAATGCATCATGCTCGCATCCATGAGTAATGAGCTTTAGCGTCAGCATGAAACCATGGATGCTCCTACTATGCTACTGCACCTACAAGAGCTGTATGGTGAGCAAAGTAGGGCTGCTAGATATGAAATATCTAAGGAGCTCTTCCGATCTCGGATGACCGAGGGTAATACTGTTGAGGCTGATGTCTTAAAGATGACCAATCTAATTGAACTTCTCGGACAACTTGGGTTCGTCATGGATGGGGAGTTGAGTCAAGATTAAGTCTTGCAGTTAGTCCCGGATACCTTCTCACAATTTATTGTGAATTTTCACATGAATAAGTTAGATGTCAGCTTGCCTGAATTACTTAACATGTTGAAAACTGCTGAAGGTCACTTCCCATCCAAAAAGGACCATGTCTTAATGGTGGATGATTCTTCCAAGAAAAGGAAGAGGCCCAAGGTATCTTCTCAAAAGAAGAAATCCAAGAAGGTTGAGGGTAAGGCAAAAGTGAAGGATCAAAAGAAACTTGATCCAGCTAGCAAAGGAATTTGCTTCCATTGCAACAAGTCGGGTCACTGGAAGAGGAACTGCAAGGATTATCTTGTAGAGCAAAAGTAGAAGAAGCTTGGAGAAGCTTCAAATCTTAATCAAGGTTTGTTTATGATTGAAATTAATTTTTTTGAAAGTCAATCATCTACTTAGGTATTGGATACCGGTTGTAGTTCTCACATATGTAATAATATGCAGGGACTGGTTAGAAGTAGAAAGCTGAGCAAGGATGAGGTCATCCTACGAGTGGGAAATGGAGCAAAGATTGCTGCATTAGTTGAAGGGATTTATTGTTTAGCACTGCCTACGGGCAAGTTCATTAATTTAAATAATTGTTATTTTGTTCTGAATATCATTAGAAACATTATTTCTATCTCTGCATTGGATATGGATGGTTTTAACATTATAATAAAGAACAACAGATGTTCTATTTATAATGATAATGTTTTATATAGTGTTGGTAATTTGCGAAATGGACTTTTATATACTTGACTTGCATGAAAATATATTTCAAATTGAACAACCTAATAAAAGGAAAAGAGATGATGTTAATTATACCTATATGTGGAACTGTAGACTTGGTCATATTAATGAAACAAAATTATCCAAGTTGCATAAAGATAGGCTCCTAGAGCTATCGGATTATGAATTATATCCAACTTGTGAATCTTTTCTCATGGGAAAAATGACAATATCTTTTTAGTGGAAAATGAGAACGAGTTACAGAGTTGTTAGCGTTGGTACACATAGATGTATGTCGGCACGAGGAGAGTATTCTTATTTTATTACATTCACTGATGATCACTCAAGATTTGGATATGTGTGTTTAATGAAATACAAATCTGAATCATTTGAAAAGTTCAAAGAGTTCATAAGTGAAGTAGAGAAGCAAATTGGCAAGAGTATTAAGATTCTTCGATCAGATTAAGGAGGTGAATACTTAAGTGGTGAGTTTCTCAATTATCTCAAAGAAAATGGTATAATCTCACAATGGACTCCACCAGGGATGCTATAGATGAATGATGTATATGAAAGGAGAAATCGAACATTGTTGGACATGGTTCGATCCATGATAAGTTTTACCGATCTTCCAGTTTCCTTCTAGGGATATGCCCTATAATTGACTGAATACCTACTTAACAAGGTACCTACTAAATCCGTCCCCAAGACCCCATATTAGTTATGGACAGGGAGGAAACCAAATCTTAAGCATGTTAAGACTTAGGGTTGTCCATCTTATGTCAAAAAGTTTGAAAACGATAAGCTACAAACTAGATCTGACAAATGTAGATTTGTGGGATACCCTAAAGAAACATCAGGGTATTATTTCTATCATCCAACTGACCAAAAGGTGTTTGTTGCGAAATATTCTGCCTTCTTGGAAAAGGAGTTTGTCCTTGAAGGGGTCAGTGGGAGTAAGATATATCTTGAAGAGGTTCAAGAACCACAAAATACTACAGATCAAAGTCAGGTACCTAACCAAGTAGAGATTGTTTCTGTACCACACCCTATTCGTAAATCTGGAAGAGTACCAAAGATACCTAATAGGTATGGAATTGTCATAGAGGATGTCGATGAGGTACGCATCATAGATGATGATGATCCATTGAATTACGAACAGACTATGAGTAGTAAAGACTCCGAGAAGTGACAAGAAGCCATGAAATCCGAGATGGACTCCATGTATGAAAACCAAGTATGGACTTTGGTTTCACCACTTGAAGGCATTAAGCCTATTGGGTGTAAATAGGTCTTTAAAAGAAAGACTGGAGCAGATGGAAAAGTAGAGACCTATAAGGCCCGACTGGTCGCAAAACGTTTCAAATAAAGATAAAGAGTTGACTATGACGAAACCTTATCACCAATAGCAATGCTCAAGTCCATTCGAATTTTGCTAGCTATTATAGTTTACCATTATGAAATCCGACATATGGATGTGAAAACGACCTTCCTTAATGGGAAAATTGAGGAAGATGTGTATATGACACAGCCAGAGGGATTTGTTTCAACGGTTGGCACAAATCAAGTCTGTATGCTACAACGATCTATTTATGGATTAAATCAAGCTTCTCGTAGGTAGAACATTCGTTTTGATGAGACAATCAAAGAGTTTGATTTTATAAAAAATGAGGATGAACCATATATGTACAAGAAGGTAGGGAGTGCTGTTTCATTCCTCGTATTATATGTTGATGATATATTACTGATAGGGAATGATATTCCTATGCTACAATCAATTAAAATATAGTTATCTAAACACTTCTCCATGAAGGACTTAGGAGAATCATCCTATATTTTGGAGATAAAGATATATAGAGATAGATCTAAAAGGATGCTTGGCTTTTCCCAAGGAAGGTACATTAACTCGATGCTAAAGAGGTTTAGTATGGAAGATTCCAAAAGAGGTCTCATGCCGATAAGCCATGGAATACATCTCTCCAAGAAACAGGCCCCAAAGACACCTGAGGAGAGAGACCGTATGAGTAAGATTCCTTATGCTTCAGCAATAGGATCTATCATGTACGGTATGATATGTACTAGACCGGAAGTCGTTCATGCACTTAGTGTAAAAAGCAGATATTAGTCGAATCCAGGAGAAGAACACTAGGAGGCAATGAAAAATATCCTAAAGTACTTAAGAAGAACTAAGGATGTGTTTCTTATATACGGTGGGTCTGAATTGAAACTAGAGGACTTTACATACTCAAGTTTTTAAACGGACGAAGATGACAGTAAATCCGTTTCTGAGTATGTGTTTACCTTAAACAGTGGCGCAGTGAGTTGGAAGAGTTCCAAATCGCAAACAATTGCTAATTCAGTGACAGAGGCAGAGTACATAGCTGCAAGTAAAGATGCAAAGGAAGTTGTTTGGATGAAGAAGTTCATTACCAAACTTGGTGTGGTTCCTAGCATTAAAGGACCAGTACCTTTATTATGTGACAACATCAGAGCTGTTGCACAAGCTAAGGAACCCCCAAGACTCATCATAAATCCAAACACATGTTGCGGTGATTTCATTTGATCAGAGAGATCATTGAAAGAGGAGATGTCACCTTGGAGCGTGTGGACTCTCAAGACAATATTGCAGATCCATTTACTAAAGTGTTAACACAATAACAATTCTATCGTCACTTAAAGAAGATGGGTATGAGATACCACGACGATTGACTTTAGTGCAAGTAGGAGAATGAAAGTAGTATGCATACAAGCCAATCATATATGATGATAAAACCTGTTATGGTATGATGTATAATGATGAAGTTATAAACTGACGAAGTCCTCAACGTACTGTGAAAAGTACGGTATCATGACGTAATAAAACGTTTTGATGCATTGCAAAATAATTTAAAGAAGTAGTTGATGTCAATTGATTTGACTAGACAAATGTTTCAAGTTGATGTCCAATTTATTAGTATGATCTAAGCTATTTGATCTGGCTAAGGCAAATGGTATGTTATGTTATAAGAAAATCGAGCTTTATTTGAAGAGTTATGCCGAACTAAATTATTTTGGTGAGGAATCTAATGATTAAGTCTGAGATGAACATACCCTGAAATGGGGTTATACGATGGGTTGATTGCCTATGTATGGAAGAGTTAGTTTGCTTTCTTGGTGATTGTAAACTGATAGTGATAGAAGGGTTTATGGTGAAATGCTGTTAAATCTAGTAAGAGTTCATGGTCGATTTGACCCCTCAGTAAAAGTATGGTCAAAGAGGCAACGTGGGAGCTCGAAGCTGAAATGATGAAGAATTACCCTAAGTTATTTGTTTAGTCTGTGTCTTCGATTCTGGGGACAGAATCTTTGTAAGGAGGGAAGAATGTGACGATTTGATTGTTTGAGTTGTGATTCTGGAGACAGAATCCTTGTAAGTAGGGATGGATGTAACAATCCGAAAATTCAAATTGTAATATTAAATATTTATTGAATTATATAAATATTTATTTGATGTGTTTATTATTGAAATTGATGAAATAAAAATTTTATTATTGATGTGGTTATTATTATTAAATATTTATGAATTAAATTTATTAGATAATATTCTAAATTAAATTAATTTATAATTTAGAGAGTTGTAATATAACATGAGATGTTATATTGTTGTTTTAATTTAATAATTTAAAGTGGTATGTTAAATTATTAAGTAAAGTTATAATGAGATTATAATTATGTGATATTTGTTTAAGTGAAATATGTATTTAAAATATAGTATGTGTAATTAATTTATTTGACTAATGTTGGATATGGAAATCTTTATTAAAATAAATTAAAGTAGTTTAATTTAGTTTTGACGAAAACAAGGCTTAAAAATATTAAGTCTTTATTTTAAAGACTTTTTGCCAAACAAAGCCTTATGGCTTTTGAATTTTAAATTTTTGAATTTTAATTATAATAATAATATAAATAAAATAAAATAAATAATAAATATAATATATTTATAACCTAAGCGTTATATCTATAACTGATATTCTAATAACTAGACGTATTAAGGTTATCAGTTTTTTTATCTATACACTTAAGTGTGTATTAGTTTTGCGTGAATTGTCTTTTAGCCTAAGAGGAGGAGTAGTTTAGAGAAGCTTGAGAGGGTTGAGAGTATTGAGAGAGAACCTAAGGATTTCCAAGCATTTTCAGTGTTTAACAAAGAGGATTACAACCTAGTGAAGGTAATTTTATATATATATACATATATAAGTTTACGACAAAATTTTATACTCTATGAATTTCATTTGTTTTTTGAATTATTGTAATATAACTTGTTTATGGTGAATGCATATAATTAGGATGTTAGAGTATGTAGTTAGGCAAGAATTCGTATGATGATTACAGTTAAAAGTAGAAAATTTTGACAGTATATGTGAGTTCTTATACATGGCTTATGACAGTAACAAATTTGATGGTTAAAGTGTATACGAATTGTAAAAAAATTGAACTGTGAATTGTTAATTGGGTATGAAATAAAGAGAACTTAGTTCAAAAGAATCAAATTGGTGTATCATTATGATTACAGTGTTCACTGTGTCAAGAAGTATCAAAATTAGAGTTTTTGGTTTTAAAATATGTTATTCCAATATTTAACTTTTCTAGAATTATGGTTTAAGTTGTGTTAATTTAGTATTTGTATGCTTGGTAAAGTTTATGTGTAATTTTTATAAGTTATACATGTTAATTGGTGTTAGAAATTAAGACATAGCTTTATTCTGTGTTTTGTTTTGGGGTGTTCTGTAATTCGGAGCCCTAGCGCCAAATTTTGCACCTCAGCGCCAAAAATAGGCCAGAAGTTCGCCCCAAATTTGAATTCAAGTCCCAGTACCAGCATCTGCGTGCCCCAAATATTTGGAAAAGTGGTGCAGGTCGACGATTTGACCTCCTGTAGTAAAATGGCCATAACGTTTTTATACGAACTCCAATTGAGGTGATTCAAGATGATTCGGAAAGAGAACAAATAGGCCTATAACTTTTATTCTTTAAGGTTTTCAATTTGAAATCGTTATGAAGGGTCAAAATGGCCATCTTTAGGACTGTTATGTATTTGGAGCCAATCAGAGGGCGTCGGGATGCGCGAATGCAAGTACAATCCTTTGTGTATTAGTATAACTTAATGATAACATGTTGGACATTTAATAGGATGTTGTATCAAGTTGTTAATGTGTATGTGGTGCAATGACATGATCACTTAAGTAGTTGTAATAAAGCTAAAAAGTAATGTTCATGAAAAGATGCGATGTTATTTAAACTTAAACTTAGTTAGTAGCTATACTAAAAGTAAGAAAGCCACTTATGAAGGTAATGTTAGTGTAACTAATGTGTATTGTCAATACATATGGTATGTGTAGGACTTGGGGTGAACGTGAGTAGTGATTGTTTAGCCTATGCATGAGGCAAGTTCCCTAACTTTTGCTACTTTATTATTCAGCAAGGTTACTTTTCATCGTTATGTTATACTTATGCAAATTCTCTATTTCTAATCTCTTGTTTAACGATTTATTGTCATGCAAGTTCTTTAACCCTCATTTATTGTTGAGCAAGTTAGTTAATCTTTGTTTATTTATTCCAATCGAGATTACCTTGGTTATTCAAAGTCTGTACTCATTTATTGTTGAGCAAGTTAGTTAATCTTTATCTCTTTATTCAAAGTCTGTATTATTATTATAAGAAGTGTGTTTATTTAGCTATTAATAATTGTTGTTTGATCTTCGTTCTTTAATATCATTGTACTATCTTACGTTATTGTACTGAACTCAAAGTTGCTTAGCGATTCTTTACCAATTCAACTAATCCTTAGTTGATGAATGTTCTAAACTCTAAATTACCCTTGAAGTCTACCCAAACCAAACTTCCTTTAGTTTGTTTATGTACTCACACAACTTTGAAAGTATGTTGTCAATGATAACATTTGTTCAACTTAGAAATTGTTAATACTCTAGCCTTTATTGATTCATCGATATACCTTGTTCATGAAGATATTATAATCAAACCCTTGAATAGTTATTGGTTCCTATTTGATTCAACCAGTACTTGGTTGATGAGTGTTCTAAAAATCTAGACTTCCTTTGAAGTTAATTCCCAACCAAACTTCCTTTGGTTCGGAACTTGATAATCTAAGCTGAGATGAACAACCCTATATCAGGGGATTATTTTAGAGCTACGCAATAGCGTTAAAATGTTTGTGCAATACATAGTACAAAGGGTTGATCACCTGGAGTACGGGATGATGGTCCATATAGTCGTTTAGACTGTTAAAGGTTACAGTAGAAACACATGTGAACCTAGGACATAGATGATTATTATAGTCTTTTAGACTATTAAAGGTTAAAGTAGAAATACTTGTAAACCTAGAATAGAGTTTGTGGTCTTGTGACCTTCAGTATATTCTTTGATGTTGTTATCTTTTGTTAACTTAAACGTTCATTATTCCTTTGAACTCATAGCTGTTGAATTAAAGTTTCTTGTTCCGGTAAGAATACTTTACCATTGAAAGCTCAATTAATTGTCATTCATAAAACATTATTGTATATTATCCTTCTTGTGAGCAATTGTTTGCTCACTCTTGCACAAAATAATGCAGATGAAGTTACGAAGTTTGAAAAGCTTTCTACAAGCAAGGGCAAGGACAAAGTGCTTGATTAGACGACAACGTTTAATTTATATTTTATTTATGAAGCTTATGTAATGGATTTAATTATAATCATGTTTTAATTTTCCGCGAATGATTGTAATAAAGGTTAGATGACCTGGGATTTATTTTAGATTATGTAACCCTCTAATGGGAGACTGATTGTTTAAGCTTTTGAGTTTAATTATATCCTTTGTTTATGGGTAGTTAGTTATGATTTAATTGGACAGTGAACACAAAATCTGTGGGGATGAAGTGTCCAGATTTTGGGGTGTCACAGATAAGAACTTATTTAAAGAGAAGTTGAGAAGAAGAGTAAGCTAAAATTTCGAGGACGAAATTCTGTGAAGATGGGGTGAATGTGATGACCCGAAAGATTGAAAATATAGTTAAATATGAGGTTCAACTAATGACAAATATGTCAACAGATGATCCTTGTGAGAAGGAATAAGTAAGATTAAACCAATGCTAAAGGTTGTAGGAATAAAGCACCCGGGTATGGGTGTGGTTTTAAGAAATTTTGAGGACAAAATTTTTATAAGGGGGGAAGAATGTGACAACCTGGAAAATTGGATTGTCCAGAATTTAAGTTTAAAGAATTAGTTATTAATAAAATGAATTTTTATTAATAATATTATGTGTTATGTGTTTATTAATCATTCTAGAACCTAGGATGATTATAATACAAGAGGATTCTGGCTACGAGCTAGACTGAACGAGTAAGAATTTTCAAGACGAAAATAAAAAAATTTCGGGAACAAAAATATTTCCAAGGAAAAAGATGAAATAGGCACTATTCACCCGACGAAACCCTAAGGGCTACTTAAGCCTTTTCAAGAGTTCGGTATATCGAAATGACATTCTGTAGAAAGATTTGACGATATTATATCGTGAAAAGTTAAGTAAGCCAATAAAAGTTTTTCTCAAAAAACGTGCAGAAATCGAACGACATAAAAATGACGAAAAGTACTGTTATGTACTTTTCGTTCGTTTAACTACGTTAGGGGAAAACGTGAAGGAAAATGCTTAACATCAAAAAGTATTTTTCAATTTTTCAGAGTTCCGAAAGACGAAATATTCAAAAATATTTGGATTCCAAGAATCGCAGTTTTTAAAACTGTCGGACGAATTTTGCAAGGAGGAAGCACGAAGATTCCAAGAGAAGCTTTGTGAATAGTAAGGAGGTGTGAATAGTAACTTTGGGGCGAAATGACTATTATACCGCTAGCCTTGGTTTTCTATAAAAGGAGAGCTTAAGCTCATTTGTTGGTCAATAAAAAATTTACCAACACTTGAGAGAGAGAGAGAAGTCGGATGAGGAGGGAAAGGAAGACGAAAAGCTAGCCCGTGTGCAAACTTTGTCCAACGGAAGAAGATTAAAGAAGAAAGGTAATCCAAAACCTAGTTTAAGTAAATTTTCTTTATGTTTTTTGTGTTAAAAACATAGCTTAATGAGAATAGAAGTAAAAGATGTTAAAAATGATTTTCATATGGTTGAAATCATGAGGAAATGAAGGAATAAGAATTAGAAGTTTAGTTTATAAATTTCTTAAGGAAGTATAAGTTTCGTAATGAATTTGAACGATCCGAATGAATCATATGAACGATTCGGTGAAATTAGTAAGGAATGTTGTTTTATAACACCGAATTCCAAGAAGAAGTAAAATCGTAATCAAAATATCGATTAAAAATGAAACTAATGAAGAACGTGACGAACACGCGAAGAACACGAAGAACGTTGATGATGGACAAATTTAAAACCATTATAGTATAATTTGTTGTTGATGGACAAGTTTAAAACCATCGCGTATAAGTTAGTTTCTTATTACTTGGTTAGGAACAATAGAAACGTTAATGAAGAACGGATTTAACTTAGCTATAACGAAGTTATGGTGAAAATTTTGTAAAAGACAAACGAGAAGGAGAAAGTATGTAAATGAACTCAAATGTGTAGGGTTTCATAAGAAAGTAAAAAAACATAGAAAACATGAGTCGTGGACTCATGAACTAACGAGTTCCGAGTTCGGATGACCGAATTACGGACGAACGAACGAAGAGCGTTAAGAACGTAAAATGAACGAGTAATGGAATTTAAGCCAATCAAATGGCATGTTAACAGATTCAGAATAAATTCCTGTCTGAGGGAAGTTGAAGTACGTAAGATAAGGAAGAAAATGGCTTTGGAATGACCTTGTTCCGAGTTATAATGAAGAAGTTATGAGATTGTGAAGTAAGCGTCTCAAACCAGTACAAGACTTAGAAAAAAATTTCCAAGTTCTAGGCTTGGCGCCAATTAAGCCTTGGGAGGCGATGCCACAATGCCAACCCGGGCAATTAGCTACTGCTGAGTGGTGCTGTAGTGTTGGGAGAAAGGAAGGGGATGGCGCCGCAGCGCCGGTGCAGGGCAAGGCCCAGAGAAGAGCTTTTAATTACTCAACTCTTGGGGGAAATGTAAGGGAAGATAAAGAACATATAGTTTGCCTAATGTAACACTTAAACAAGTGGTTTAAACCTTAAATGAAGGTTGAATAGAAAGATTGAATGGGATTAAAAGACAAAGAATGTAAATACAAATTACAGAACCGATATCCGGGGACCGTAGTCGCGATAAAACGAACGTGGGGGATTGTTATAATTGTGATTCCTTAGACATTGAGTGATGAGGGTAACGAATAACATTTTGATGTTATGTTGTAGTAATGAGAGATAAGTGTAAAGCGTATAAATGCTGTGAGTACAATGATGTTGCGATGAACGATCGGTCTTAGCATACAATGAATCATATGGCTTCGACATTAAGAAAGAATAATGAACATGGTGTTTAGGTGATGGGTAATGAATGAAAGCGATTAAAACCTTAGGTAAAGGCTGAATGAGAGATTAAGAGATGAACAACGTGAACACAGAATACGTAAACAATTCTCGTGAATCGTATTCCCGTCGGGCGAACGTTCTAAGTATACATTGGTTGTATGACTTAGACGTTGACAAAAGTAGTAAGTAAGATATGATTTATCAAGAAAGCTGTAATGAACGGTATCAAGATTAATGAAAGCCGAATGTGAGTCGTATAGAGAATGTTAGAATGAAATGTAAGTGTTAAACACTTTAACCGATGTGAGGGTTGAGTGTACGCGAATATTAAACGGGCAGAACCTACACCCCGTGTATGGTTTGGCCGTAAGGTAATGAAGACCAATGATTAAACATGTGAACGGTGAAGAACTGAATTAAAGACAATGACGTATATCGTTAAGAAGCCAAGTAATGATAATAAATTGGATGACATTCCGAGTCGAATGAACCGAATGTTGTAAGATATGAATAAGATAATGGTTAACGCTATGAACGCATAGTATTAGTATTAAATGATCGTTCTGAGTATACAAAAGACTGTATGACATAAACGATAAAGAATAAATCCTGAGGTATGGCATTTAGTTGCCAGAAAGCCATAAGGAATAAGAAATTGACTTAACGAACATTATAGTCTTAATGGTTTGGATAAGTTAAGATGAGTTTAGGTTGTAGTACAATCGTAACCTTTGATGGTTGATATATGGGAGTTGGGCTAAACAATTCCTTCAGAGAGCGGAGGTATATATGAAACTGGAAACCGATCGAACTCACTGTGAAATATAGTGTAGATGAGATGGGAACTTGTTTGTTGGTTGTTTGAGGAAACCACTCAGAGTACCATATGGACTACTAGCAGAGACACGATGTGTGCTGAGTCCTAGGAGATTTATAAGAAGAAGATAAGAATGTAAATCATCAAAGATGATATCGTATGAGTAAGACATCTCTGTATGTCATGAAGTCGTAAAGCGGTAGAAGAAAGTTGGTCGCGTAAACTTAGATTGCAAGAATGCAACCCCTAAGAAGTAAAGTTAAGTAAACCAATGCATAAGGTCAAGTATGTGCTATTTCCTTAAGTGCTATTTCCTTATGTTCTATATCCTTA
The DNA here is from genome assembly GCA_020205615.1 of Panax quinquefolius. NCBI lineage: Eukaryota > Viridiplantae > Streptophyta > Magnoliopsida > Apiales > Araliaceae > Panax > Panax quinquefolius. The sequence goes on from CM035152.1 coordinate 88,714,918, forward strand.
TGTGCTATATAGGAATTGGAATAAGTAGTTCAGTGTAAACTATAAGTTATAGTTGTGCGTAAGGCAAGTTTGCTAACTTCATTCATATTTTAAATGAATGCTAGTTTCTTAAAATTTCTCAGATGTTGAACTTGAGAAGTTTTGTCTATGTGAAAATGTGTGATATTTGTACAAGGTGGTAGAATGTATGAGGCCTTGTGCCACAATTTTAACACTTCGGTGTTTCTATGAGATGAATTATTCGGTCATTGAACTGTTCAATATGAGAATGTTCTGTTTATACACGAATCGTTATTGTTAAGTCTGTGCTATGGATTCTAGCCAGACAGGATATGTAAGAAAAAGGTATAAGAATGAAAGTATTTCGAAGAGAATGTGATTAATTTTTTAAAATGATAGGAATCAGAATTATTCCTTACGCACGAAATTCGGGTGTGAAAATAGACCAGATTTCGGTGCGTTACAAACTACTGATCGAGATCGAGATATAGGCATGGAGTACCTATTTCTATAGTGTCAGATTGAGATCCACACTTTACTTAAAATTTTTGGAAAAGCCTTCAGAAACACTTAGGAACACAATTAAGCTTGAGTACAACTTATCACCCTCAAACTAATGGGCAAAGTGAGAGAACCATTCAAACATTAGAGGTTATATTGAGAACATGTATCATTGATTTCAAAGGAAGTTGGGAAGATCAATTACCTTTGGTAGAATTTCCTACAACAATAGTTATCATGCTAGCATAGGTATGCCACCCTATAAAGCCTTATATGGGAGAAAATGTAGAACACCTTTATATTGGGATGAAGTCGGGGAAAGACAAATGCTAGTACCTGAAATAATCCAACAAACTACTGAAACCATCAGAATTATACTTGAACGATTACAAGCATCATAAGATCGAAAAAGGAAATACGTTGATCCACATCGTCAACCACAAAACTTTGTCATAGGAAGCCACGTATTCTTGAAAGTATCCCCTTGGAAAGGCAAGATACATTTGGACAAGAAAGGAAAACTGAGTCCTAGATTCATTGGAACTTTTGGAATTTTGAGGAGGATAGGTGAAGTAGCTTATGAAATAGCACTACCTCTTGAGTTAAACCTTATTCATAATGTGTTTTATGTGTCCATATTACGACCATACAAACCTGATTACAAACACGTTATAAATTATGAGCCAATCCAAATCGAAGAAGATCTTATATAGAAGAACATTTGCAGATCGTTGATCGTAAAGAGCAAGTCCTGAGGAACAAAGTAATAGCATCAGTCAAAGTGATCTGGAGGAATCAGAATGTTGAAGAGGCTATATGGGACCTCGGGAACAAAATGCGAGAGAACTATCCCAACTATTTACTTAACCTATATTGTAATTTCGAGGACGAAATTCTTATTAGTGGGGGTGAATGTGAAAATCCAAAAACCCCCAATAAGACTCAGATATGTAAATTCAGTAATATTAATAAAATCTCTCCGTTCTAAAAGTGTTTTGTGTTAATATATACTCTGTTTAACAAATTAGGTCAAAAAAAAATTCATCCAAAAACTGACGTGCTTGACACCTCGTGCTTAAAAAATTTATTCCGAAAACGGACTTTTCGGTATATTTATTTTGATAAGCTGCTTTTTTGTGCTTACACTGACAAAATGCTTTGTCATGCTTGTTAGGATTTGTGAAAAATCTAAGTTAGGAACCCTAGATTACAAACCCTAGATTAGAAATCTTAACCCTAATTTATAAACCCTAACCCCAATTATCTAGACTAAACCCTAATTAGGTTATCCTAACACCTAATCATGATTGCTAAACTTCAATTAGGTACTAATAAACATCATTAAATAACCCTATTCATAAAAAACAAAACCCTAATCAAGATTAGTGAGGATTAGGACTAAATTAAGCTACTAATTTGGTCAACTAGCTCATAAGTAGGTTGAGAGTCATCAACACAAGTTCCAAAACATCACATGACATGCTTCCAAACTCCCAAGCACCAGGAGAGTCACAGATCAGATCTTTTAGGAGGTAAGTAGGTGGAAAACAAGTTATACATAAAATTTACCAAGTGTCAAAGATCATGTTTCTCTCTCTAAATTTTTTTCCTCCACCTTCTCAGTAGACTCCTTGCCCGGCCTTATTTCTATCCCACCCCCACCTACCTTTCCTGGCATTCGATTTTCTTTCCTCTGCCTTCCTTCTTGCTTCCTTTTTTCTCCTTCGTTGCTTCCGGTTTTTCTTTCCTACTTGCTTCCTTCCTTCTTTCTCCACCTATGGTTAGTCACAACCACCTTTCCGCCGGCAACTCTGAAAGTAGCCCCTCCAGGGACCTTTTTGCCGATTTTAGTATCTCAAACCCATGCTCGCCCTCCTCTCTACCTCCTCAACTAGGTATTGAGGAAATGGGAGAATCTGAGGCCTTCCTTGGTCAGTTAGGCGTTAATATTAGCTCGGAAGACTCTTCTACTCCGGTTATATGCACTGAACTCAACATAGGTTCGGTTTTGGGGGGAAATGCACGCGACATCTTCTCTGTCGCTCACCATTTTTCACAAAAAGATAGAGAGGAAACTCTATTTGAAAGGAAAAAGAACCTGCACCTCATGTCATTCTTATCTGCCCATGGGATTACCTCAAATGATGTCCAAGAATTCCTGTCTGATGGTAAGAAGGTGAATTTTAACAATGCCTTCCAGGTATATGCTATTATTCCTAGCCACATTGTCTCCTCGTCCTCGAGGGGGAGGGGAGACTCTCTGGGTGGGCTTCTATCACCGGTCGTGTGTGTAGGTGAAGCACCTGTTTCTGGGTCGCTCCTCCCAATAATCCCTTCGATAACAGGAGTTGGTAGTAGCTCCCGGCCGATAGCTCTTGCTCCAAACCCATCATCCTCTGGTCTTGTCACATCTGTCCCTATCGTGTCAGCCCACCCTTTAAATTTAAATTTAAACTTGAAGGTTCCTGCCCCACCCCTTGAAGAAGGTGAAATCCCTATTATTTTAGAGAATGTGCCCTCTAAATCCTGATGTGAAGTGGTTGGTAAGCCTGCTGCCAAAGCCTCCCTGTCCCTCTCGTACCACCCTCCATCCTTGGCTGGTGGTGACTTGTCTGTTATTCCTCCGGATGACATGTTCTCTAGAGGGAACAAACTTTGGGCTTCAAGCTTAGTGGGCTACTTCTTGCACTCTTCCCTCCCCTTCAAAGTTGTTGAACCCATAGCCAGAAGGCTGTGGGGGAATCTTGGACTTTCTAATGTCTTCCTCCATAGCAAATGATACTATATTTTCAAGTTCAGCTCAAAATCTGATTGCAACAATGTGTTGGCTTTCGACCCCTGGAATTTCACCTCTAAGATTATGGTTCTGCAACAATGGAAGGAAGGAGTGGTTTTCTCTAAATTTGATTATGATGTATTTCTAGTTTGGGTGAAACTCAGCAACATACCTCTATCCTACTGGTCGGATGAAGGCATCAGCTACATAGAAGTGCTATAGGAAAACCTCTTTTCACGGATGAGATGACCTCCAAGAATGATTTCTTAAATTTCGCATGGGTTTGCATTGAAGTCAAAGCCTTCTTTCCCTTTCCTCCCTCCATCTGGGTTGCTACCAAGAAAGATCAATCAAAGGACTACACCTTCACCCAAGTTGATGTTGAATACCAAAGCAAACCCCCTTCCTGCCAATACTACTTGGTCTTTGGCCACTCTCTTCTAAAATGCCCCAAAACAAATTTCAAATGGGTTCCTAAAGGTCCACCGGCACCTACAGGAGTCATAGATACTGTTGTGGTTAGCCATACGAAGGTGACTGACTCTTCTAATGGTCTAAGGTTGCCCTCCCCTTCACCAAAGGTCACATCTATCTCTAAGGGAAATGAGACCCCCCTATAATGAGTGGGTGACAGTGACTCGAAGAGACAAATTTAGTTTGGATAAAGCCACCACAAATGCGTCCATGATAGTGTCCAATACTTTTGATCCAATTGAACAACCTGATCTCATTCTTGGGTCTGACTCAGAATCCCCAGCTGCCACAAATCCGCTAGTTACTAGACTAAAGGTTGTTGATGAAAAGGAAGGCAAAGACTTGAAAAACAAACAGATTTGTTGTATGGAGAATCCCAAAGCTGCAAAAAAGAGGAAGGGCAAGGGTAAAACAGGTAACACCCCCCCCCCTCCACAATCAGTTTAATTTATGCTGGAAGCCTACAACATTCGTGGTCTCAATAAACAGCCTAAGCAGACTTATGTAAAGCAAATTATTGCTGATTATAATGTATCCATTATTAGATTGATTGAAATGAGAGTCAAGCTAACTAACGCCAAGAAAATTTCCCGAAAGCTGTGTCCCAACTGGGAATGGGCTTTTAATTATGATTTTCATGACAATGGTAGAATTTGGGTGGGTTGGAATCCTAGTCTCTGGAATTTGGATGTTCTGTTTGCCTCCTCCCAAGTCATATTGTAAGGTGAAATATTTAGATTTTATTAGTACTTCTTTCTTTATCTCCTTTGTTTATGGGTTGAACTCTTATATTGAAAGAAGAGATTTATGGAATGAGTTGGGTGCAGTTTCTCCCTCTGGAAGTTGGTGCTTAATGGGTGATTTCAATATTATCAAAGATCTTTCTGAGACTAACCAACCAAATGATATCTGGGACATTGGAAAAAATGATTTCAAAGAATGCATTTCCTCTATTGGTATTGATGATCTTAGAGGCATTTGCCCTTTATTTACTTGGTGGAACAACCAATTATCACGTCCTGTACATAAAAAGCTTGACCGAGTAATGGGTAATTCAGCTTGGTTCTCCAACTTTGATCTCTCTCTTGCTACCTTTGCTCATCGTGGCCTTTCTGATCACTCTCTTGTTCTTCTTAATACTGGCATTAAGTTCTCCAAACCCCGCAGGCATTTTCAATTCTTTAATCACATGGCTCTCCTTGAGGGTTTTATGGAGGTTGTGGGTTCTTCATGGAACACCCCCCCTACATGGGAACCCCTTTTATGTTTTCTCTAAAAAGTTGAAATTGACCAAACATGCTTTAATCTCTCTTAACCTCACTACTGGCAATCTCACCTCTTTGGTAAAGCTGGCAAGAGACGAACTACATTCGGTACAATCCCTCCTTCATGACCACCCTTTGGACCCGACTAACCTATCCTTGGAGAAATACTCCACCCAAAGGCTTTACCGGGCTATTAATAGGGAGGAAGTCCTAATGCAACAGAAATCGAGAGCAAACTGGTTAGCTTTAGGCGATCGGAACACTACCTATTTTGCTAATATGGTGAAGAGCATATAGAACTCCAATAAAATATTTTCTATTCTTAATGATGATGGAGTTATGGTGCATGGTAAGGACAATGTTGAGGCTATCGATGTTGACTATTTCAAAACCTTATTTAATGCTTTGGACACACCTTATGCTGGGTTTGACACTTTTGGTATCTCCCCCATGAATCTGGTGAGCCCTTTCCAAGCTTCGCAGCTCATTGCACCTGTTTCTGACTAGGAGATCTTTAAGGTTCTAAACTCCATGAAACGTAACAAGAGTCCTGGACCGGATGGTTTTAATGTCAATTTCTTCCTTAGCTGCTAGGATATTGTTGGACCTGATTTCTTAAAAGCTGTCCATTTCTTCTTCTCGGCTAGCAGGCTCGCCAAAGGGATTAACTCCACAGCTCTGGCCTTGATCCCCAAATGCCTCAATCCTTCGTCAATGGCAGACTTTCAGCCTATTTCCTGCTGCAATACCATTTACAAATGTATTGCCAAGATCATCTCTAACAGAATTAAGGAAGTGCTGCCCAGATTATTGACACAACACAGTCAACCTTTGTAAAAGGTAGGAGTATTAGTGATAATATTCTAATTGCTCAAGAACTTTTCCAAGGGTACTCCATGACGACAGGACCTTCTATATGTGCACTCAAGATCGATCTTATGAAAGCTTTTGATACCGTTTGCTGGGATATTCTTTTTGATACCCTCAAAGCATTTTAGTTCCCTACAATCTTCATAGGGTGGATCAAAGCTTGCACTACCTCAGCCATGTTCTCTATTAAATTGAATGGCACTCTTGCAGGGTTCTTTAGTAGTTCACGTGGGCTTCGCCAAGGAGACCCACTTTCCCCTTTCTTGTTTGTCATATTTATGGAGATGTTTTCCCTTCAACTTAACAAAGCTACCTCAGCCACTGATTTCACTTATCATTGGAAGACCAAGGCTTGCAAACTTACTCACCTCCTTTTTGCTGATGATATCATTATTTTTAGCCATGCAAGCTTACCCTCCATTGCTATTGTCAATTCTTGCATCCTATCTTTCTCTCTAGTCTCTGGTCTTATTCCTAATTCCCACAAGAGTCACTGTTACCTAGCCAACACTGATGCCTCCTCTGCAAGCAACATTCTCTCCCTTTTTGGGTTTCAACTAAGATTTTTACCTGCCAAATTCCTAAGAGTACCCTTATTATCCAAAAATCTCTCTTACACGGACTGCGTACCTCTTATTCAACGGATTACCAACCGTGCCACTTCTTGGACATCCAAAGTCCTTGCCTTCTTTGGGAGGGTATAATTGATCCATTCCATTCTCTTCTCCTTACAAGTCTACTGGTGCACTCATTTCATGCTCTCGAAAGCAGTCCTAAGAGAAATTCAAGCATTACTAGGCAGATTCTTATGGAAGGGCCCAACTTTGTGTAAGTATTGTGCAAAAGTAGCCTAGGCTAATATCACATTACCTAAAGATGAGGGAGGGTTAGGTCTAAAAAATTTGTTAAATTGGAATAAAGCTCTGTTGTTGCAACATTTCCTCCACCTCATCAGCTGTCAATCCCACTCTCTTTGGGAAAACTGGATGAAAGCCACTTTCTTAAAATCCAAGACCATTTGGAAAGTTACATTTTCCCTAGATTGCTCTTGGATATGGAAGCAATTCCTCAAATTATGTCCCCTTGCTCTTCAACATCTAGAGTACATTGTGGGGTTGGACAACACATAAGCTTATGGTATGATCCTTGGTTGAATGGGGCAGCTATTAACCCTTCTTATACTCTCCTTTCCAATTCTGGACTTCCACCACTTACCACGGTTAGTTTTCTCCTCTCTGGAAACTCTTGGGCCCTCCCAGTCAGCAACCACCATGAAGTCATCCTCCTTCAGCAGCAAATTCGCCTCCTTCCCCTCCCATCTCCTAGGCCTGACCAAATTTTATGGGGCATATGTGATATTAAGACTGTTAAGGCTAAACAGATTTGGGAATCAATCCGAGCAAGATCTTCTAAGGTTCTTTGGAACTCTATACTTTGGAATAAGTTTCATGTTCCTCACTATTCCTTCATCCTCTAGCTTGGGCTCCTTCGGAAACTCTCCACAAACGACTGGACCAAACAATACACTGGCAGAACATGGAACTGTCCTCTTTGCAATCGACAGTTAGAATCCTTTAACCATTTGTTCTTTGAATGTGCTTACTCTTCAACCATTCTCCAATGTGCCGTGACTTTAGGAAATTGGACCACTTTTCCCTTCACTTGGGATGCTAGTATTGCTTACCTGATTTCAATCCAAGGCTCGCAACTGTCCAATAAAATCCTATACTTAATAGTGGCCACTTGCTTCTACAAAGTCTGGGAGGCTCGGAACAACAAGATCCATAATGGCTCCATTATTCCTCCTAGGAACCTTGCAAAAGATATTATCCATCTCATTAAGTCCAGACTTTCTACATGTAACTCTTTTCTTAAGGCCAAAAATTGTAATCATTTCTGTAATTGGTTGTTAGTTTAGCTGTTTTAGTTAGTGGGGATCTTTCCTTGTATCATGTCATCATCTTTCATTAGATGATGTTGCTATATTCTGGGGTATGCCCCTCTACATTCACGAAGGATGTCATTCATCTCATTAAATCAAGACTCTCTGCAGGTGAGGTGCTTGATGAGGTGGGCAGGTGTTGGGCGAGGTTTGGTGCTGGTATGTTTTGGGTGAGGTGGGCGAGCTGGTGAGGTAGTGAGATGGGGGAGCTGGTGAGGTGGTAAGGTGGACGAGCTGGTCAGGTAGGCGAGTGGGCGAGCTACTGAGGTAGGTGGTGAAGTAGGTGAGTGGGTGAGGTGGGTAAGCATGAGGTGAGGTGGTGGTTTCGGGCAAGTATGAGCTGAGGTGGCGAGCTATGGTGAGGTGAGGTAGTGAGCTGGTATTGTTAGCATGCATGAGGCTGGGCGAGGCCATGTTTTGGCTTTGGGCGAGGTGGTTTCGCGCCCAGCTTTTGACATTCAGGCAAGGTGGTGGGGCAGCTGCTGCTATTCAAGTGGTGGTGTGGGCAAACTGGGTCGGCTGTTTCGGCTGATTCGGGTGCTAGCAGCAGCTGATTCGGCTGCTCTCGGCATTTTCGGCTCTCGGGTTCAGCTACTCTTCGGCACTTGAGCGCTTGTGGGGTAGCTGCTTCTCGTCACATGCTAGCAGACGCTCTCTTTTGGCTACTTTCGCTCTCGTTTTTTCATTTTTATATGCACGTTTTATCTTATAATTTTGTATTTCTGATTGGTTTGTTCATTGGTCTTTTGTTCCTCTTTTGGGGGTTGTCCCATGAGGTACTTTCTATAGTTTATGGGGTATACCCCTATGCGATTCTTCAATGTCCTTTTCTTTTCTATATACAAACAACCTTAACAAAAAAAAGTAAGTGAAAAAATGACCAAAAAGCCAAGTTAGAAAATTCTATAAAAGGAAACCCTAGCTCAGTGCAAACCCACAAAAATTATAAGCCAATACACTCATATAACCTGCCAATACAAGCCCTGGTGATAGCAACAACAAATTCAGTAGCTAGAAATCAAAAATCAAGCAAGAAATGTGTAAACCCTAATTTATAGCTAGATCTTTGATGTTATGTTTAATTTGTTGTTTAGATGTTTAGATTTATGTAATAGCATATTAGAAAGTATACTAAGTTGATAGAAAACATTTTCATAACATCTAGATGCATCAAATTAGTGTTTTAAGCAATCTGGAAATTTTTGAAAAACAAGTCTAACAGTCGAATGTCAGATCCCGTAGATCCGTGTATGTTAATAGTTAGGTCTGTTAATTGTATGTTATTTGTTGTATGACATGAGGTCTTTAATCTTGAAAAGGAATCAGGTTCATTAGAACTATATATTGTAAGATATAGGAGGTCAAAAGTGGTTGACCGATCACGAAGTTCTGTTTTCTGGGTTACCCAGAAAACTCAAGAACAGGTTGAACCGACTACTTTGACCAAACTTTTAATCGTTTTCTGTTTGATGTTATAATGACTTTTGGTAATGAATTAATACCTTAACATACATACTACATATCTATGATACTTAATTGCTTAAACAATTCATAGGATTACTGGAATTAATGGTCAAAAGTCGTTGACCGAGCATGACCAAGTTTTCTGGGTTACCCAGAAAACTAATGAACATGAAGAACAGCCTTTGGCTGTACTTTGACCAAGATAGATTGAGACCTTAGAATATCTTTAGCTTTTTACTTTTTTATACAAACAAAAATTTAGCAAAAAAAAAAAATTAGTGTTACATACATGAACCTTGGCATATATAGACTACCTATTACAACAAGCAAAACACAAATATATCACACGAATTGAAAGATATAGAAGCTACAAAACCGTTGACCGACCATGACCACTGTTTTGGGTTATCCAAAAACTCAAGAACAGCTCTGACAGTGACTTTGAGCCTCTATAACTTCTTGTTATATGTAGGTTAAAGCATGAATTTGGTCTGATGTTGTACTACTGTATGAGTACTATAACATCTATACTTGTCCAAACCCAGAATCATCAACTGTAACAAATTGGATCAAGGCACAGTGGTCCCTAGGCCATGACCGGCTGAAACCCAGAAACTCAAGAACACCTATAGTGACACTTCCTGTCACTATAGAGCTTTAGTGACAGACAGAAAATGTTTTCTAATAAATTAATTAATAAAAATTAGAAATAATTAATAAATAAATATAAATAATAACAAAAATAGTTTTAAAAATTATTTGAAGTTATTATAATTAACTTTTAATATTTTTACATAAATTCAATAAATATTTTAATTTATTTGGATAATATTAATAATTAAGTTAATAATAAAGTAATTAGAATAATTACTTATAAATTATAAATAATTATTGAAAAATAATATTAATGATATAAAAATCATAATAAATGATTATAAATTATTTAAAAATAGTAAACAAAGTTTTTATAATATTTTAAGTAAATATTAAATTATTTAGAAATGGAAATAAATGATTTAAAAATCATTTAAGGGATAAATAAATACTTAAAAATTATTATAAGGTTCCGAAATTATTATAAAGGATATTTAAATTATCTAAAAATATAATAAAACTTATAAATAAAATTTAGTCGATTTATCAACTTATTTAATACTCGATAAAATCTTTGGACACCGAAACCATATTAAACTTAACCCGAATGTTTGTAGTTTATGTATTTGAGTATTATTATCAATACTAATGTGTTAGATTTATATGAATGAACATCTTAGGTGTTTATTAACGAATCAAGTAGCATTGCTTGACTGATCTTTGCTCAGGCAAGTTCCCTACCCTAAATTACCTACGCAAGTTCTGTATCCTTAAATCTCTTATCGAGCAAGTTTAATAAACCCAAATTATTAATTACTTACGCAAATTTCTCAAACCCTATTTAATCGTTGAACAAGATTCTATCTTGAATTGCTATTGACATGTTATACCAAACCTAAACTTGAATTGCCAATTGTTGAAAAGTTATTGCTATTGTTTCAGCATAACTCAAAAATGAATTATTTATTCATATGATACTATTGAGCATAAATTGTTGTGTCAAACCAAATTATTTTGGTAAGACATCTTATACCGAAGTTGTGTATCCCGAAAGGGATCGATGTTTGGTCAATTAAAATATTGACGATTAGTGCATGTGAGCACTATTATAATGAGATGCATACTCCTAGGATATTGAATAGGCTGATCCCCTACTTCATATCTAAACAAAGTTTTTAAGTCTGTGTGACTGACAGAAATAAAAAGTCTATAAATGGTTGAAAAAGAAATTTTAGAAATGGTAGCAACTATCAATTAAATTTTGAATTGTTATACATCTTCAACTCATATATTGTTATAAATATAAAACCTACTGAGCATGTCATAGCTCACCCTTGCAAATTATTCCCTTTGCAGTATTAGATGGAAACTCTGGCACTTCTGAAGTTAATAAAGCGAAGCGTCCCTTCTTAGATTAGTTTATATTATTATCTAGTTGAATGTAATACTTTGTAATAAGAAATTATGTATGAAGAATTATGTAATCGAACCTTAATGATATATATATATATATATATAACATCTTTTATTTCTACAACAGTGTTTTCTTACATATATAGATGTAATTAGAATTTTCAATATAGTTTGAGATCCTTGGGAACTATTTATATGAGTAAGGGTATTGACAGCATGGACTGTTCATGTTGTTGTTGATACTCTGGATTTCAGATAGATAGGTACTATCGATACGATAGTGTAATTCGCATGACATAGACTATACACTTGAGTGAGGGTATTGGTAATATGAATTGTTCATGTTATTACTGATACTCAAAATTTTGGATAGATAGATACTATTCACAGATACAATTCATATATCCAAGTGAGTGTATCCAAACATAGCAATAGTTATCTTGAGAATTGTTATCTGTTATGGGATATTGTGAATCTTGGATCTATGGGAATTATATCTAGTTATAAATTGTATAGTCACTAAATTAGATATAAGCATATAATCCGATACCACGGGTGTATAGGGTTGAATGCGTTATATACATTGATTAGTCGTAAGTACCATATCGGATACCATGGGAGTATAGATATGGGGGTATTACAGAGTCTCTAATATGTTAAAACTAACCTCAAAGTCAAAACTACAACTATGTATTATTTTTTAATTCCATTTGAGTTAAAAACATAATCCTCATTCTTATCATTGGCCATGTTAAACAACTAATATCATATCATTGCTCAATTTATGCAAACTAAATGCAAAATGCAATCTGGACACATAAGCTAACACATACGAGTAGCACGCAATGCAATATTGACACATAAACTAACCAACATGAAATATTAACTAATAGGCACACAAATATGCAAATGCCCTCAAACCTAACCTATACAATTCCCATATTGTAAATTTTAAAAGGGAGTCAAAACTAAGGACTTCCGAGACTCAAAGAATCAACATCATTGTCACCTTCCTAATCAGGTAAATCTTGTAGCAGATAAGCTGGGACATCTCCATAGAATTAGACTTGGGAATTGGAAGTAGAACTAAAAATCTGGGACAAAGTGGAAGAGAACTATCCATTGAATGCCATCCATTGCGCAATTGCGTCCAACCTCCTATTCACACTTCGCTCTTGTCGATCCATCCTACTCTATAATGCATGAATAAATGTCTCATAATCTATAGGAGGGGCTCCAATAGGCTGCTCAGGTCCCTCCCCTTGGTTGCTCCTCCTCATCTTTTTGTTGGTTCAAAATAAATCTGACACCTCTAGGTTGAGACATACCTCCCTCCCACACTTCGTACTGTTGAATCGTAACATGATCAATAATCGCCATAAGAACTTGGATTAAGTCATCCACACTCCATTGAACTCCCATTTCATAACATAACCTTGTGATCGTCGTGGCATATGGAATAGCACCCGATGTGCTCCCTCACAAGTATCTCGTAATGGATGCATTGATTATTCTTCCCACATCAATCGTCTTTCCCTTCACAATACCATAAAGCAAGATAGATCGATCCTTAGTAACATTGTTTTGATTTCATGTTGACATCAAATCGTACAGATAAAACTATACTAGGATTTCTCATATCAGCTCAAGGCAGTGTTCGAGAAACTTACTTTCTTGTATGTGCCTTATTTCAAGGTCCATGTGGTGCTCGGCTTGTATACCCTCCAACTCACCTTATTCAAATCATATCTACAAGAATCAATCTAATCAAGGTTATTCTCCGTAATATTTGGTAAGTTATAAAATGAGTTGATTGCTTGGCGGGTGAATGACACCATGAAAACTTCCACTACACCATTCTGTGTCTCTCGTGCGTTGGCATATAACTTTTTCACCACTAAAATCATCGTTGGACTCGGTTGCTCAGTTAAGTTATACCAATCCTGTTCTATAATTATGACATTCAACTCACCATCTTAAGTCTCATTCGGTTTAAGACCCCTCTCAAACACGAATGACGTTCCCACTAGCACACCATGAAAATAGTTAGAAACAGTCACACTTACAAATTAAGTTCTATCGTACATCGTTGAAGACCGTGAAGATTCATCCCATTGACGTTTAGGTGCTATAATGTCAATCCCAAACAATTGTCACCAATTCACAATCAAAACCACAACAAACCACAACATAGTAGATAATATCCTTCACTTAGGCAATTACAAAAATAATTGGTGTGCAACACACCTGTACCCCTTTTTACCTTGTTTCAATTTTTAATCACCCAATGCAGAACACCAATCAAACCAACCCTTAACAATCACATACAAATATTTCCCTTGACTACTAAATACTCTAACTCTAATTCCCCAAAAGCAACAACATGCAATTTCTTTTCTACTCAAGTACCCTTTAACTTTAAATTACATGAAATTGAATTATACCTTGAGTTAGAGTAAAATTGCTCTAATACTCAAGGAATTAAGAGCAATGTTGATGAAAATGATCATCCAACCCTTGATGCCAATCGAACGAACAAAATCTATTGCACTTGTAGATTCTTTTATAGAGAGAAGGTAAAATTAGTCTAGGAGAAAAATTTAGATTTGGATTTGGGGATTAAAGAATTGGGTAATTGAATTAGATTAGGGTTTGGATTTGGAGGAGGTGTGTGGATTGTGAAAGGGAGTTTAGAGAATATGGGAGAAGTGGAGCCAAAGTAGAAAAGGATTTGGAATGGGTTGAAACTACCGAACAAATGAACTAAGTATCAAATCTAAGCATAAGGCACTGCCACGCCTTGATTATACTTGACTTTGGTGCTATTGCGCCCAAAGTCTAGTGAAGGGTCTAGGTAAAGCGTATAGGCGTTGTCACGCTATGATGGTAGAGATGGGTTTTTGCTTTTTCCTTACTTCCAAATTTCCTCAATTTAAGTGTAAGATTTGAAACATTAACAATAAACCTATTAATCCATTTAAAATTCACTAACTACACTATTAAATCACAAAAAAAAAACATAGAAAACTTGAATCATAAAAATAACTAAAACAAATTGAATTATCGGTTGCCTCCCAACGAGCGCTTGTTTTAGAGTTTTTAGCCTAACTACTCCCTGTTTTAGGTTGGGTTGGAGATGATGATTGAGGTCTTTTGGCGATCAAAATCACCACCCCAATAGTGCTTTAATCTTTGACCATTGACTTTGAATGATCCATCTTGATTACGTTCTACGAGTTCTACGGCACCATGAGGAAATACTTTACGGATAGTAAAAGAACCCGACCACCTTGACTTGTGCTTTCCCAGAAGAAGTTTCAGCCAAGAATTGTATAAAAACATAGCTTGGTCTAGTTCAAACTTTTTATCAATAATCTTTTTATCGTGCCATTTTTTGACCTTTTCCTTATAGCTTTGAATTGTCGTATGCTTGAAAGCAAAACTTTTCCAATTCAATTGAAACTCATCCAATTCATTGAGTTGTAAGAGTCATTCCCCCCGCACAACTTTTAAATTGAAGTTCATCCTGCGAATGGCCAAATACGCGTTGTATTCAAGTTCACCCAGATGGTGATATGCCTTTCCATACACTAGTTTGTAAGGTGACATCCTAATCAGAGTCTTGTATGTTGTTTGGTACGCCCATAAAGCATCATCCAGCTTTATTGACCAATCTTTTCGATTTGGATTCACCATTTTCTCCAGAATCCTCTTCACATCTCTATTTAAGACTTCAACTTGGCCACTAGTTTGACAATCTTATGAGTTACCCCATACTTAACTAGAAGAGCTGAAAAGTATTTATTACAAAAATGAGTTCCTTCATCACTAATAATCTCCTTTGGTCTGCCAAACCTTGTGAAGATGTTCCTTTGGAAATATTTTAGCACTACTTTTGAATTGTTAGTAGGCAACGTAACCGATTCCACCCTCTTCAACACATAGTCTATCGTAACCAATATGTATGCATTGTTGAAGGATGTCAGAAAAGGTCCCATAAAATCGTTACCGTGCACATCAAAGATCTCTACTTCCAGTATTGTGTTGAGCGACATCTTATGGTGTTTTGAAATATTACCTACCCGTTGACGACAATCACATCTCATCACAAACAGGTGGTCATCTTTGAACAATGTAGGCCAGTAAAACCCTAGTTGAAGTACTTTTACAGCTGTTCTTTCACTTCCATAGTGTTCTCCATACAGTGAATCATGTTAATGATGTAAGATACTCTCCAACCTCTTGTGGAACACACCTTCTTATCATCTGATCTGGGCATTGCTTGAACAAGAAATTGCTCATACCACATATAGCGTCTTACATCATGCAAAAAAAAATTCTTTTATTGGCTTGTCAAGTCCGAAGGGAACACATTACTTGATATTTGTTGACGTCGGGATTTTTATTTGTCCCTTTCTGTTCTTATCTTTTGGTGTTCTCATTTTTAGGTGAGATTTATTTGAAAAAACAAGTTTGAAAAGGTCCGGCATGTATATGTCAATGATTTGACTATTAGAGTCGTCAGTTGATATTTTTAAATGGTTGAACCAACTCAACCGAGAAAAGGTTTGCACAAAGACCTAGTGGTTTTACACTGTTTAACTGATCTAGGAAATCAAAATTTGTTAGGGTCTGGGGGCTTGATTAAGCGGAGGGAAGGTGTTAAGCACCCCCCGACTTCCATGATAACACGGTTATCACCACTTTTCATTAAACTTTAATCTATGAATGTGTGCCTGTGAGTTAGATGTGACACCCCTAAATCCGGGTACTTCAATTCCACGGGATTTAGTGTTCACTATACAAATATCATCTGTTTATCTCTACCCATAATAAATGCAAACCATGCAATAGATAGAAATAAATCCTCCCCTTATGGGGTTACAACATCTGAATAATAAATACAATCCCAGGTCAAACTAACCTTAAACATCTGTGCGGAAACATAAACAAATAATAAGTCTTAAACAACATCAAGTCTTGACAATAAAATTCTTAAAATCAAGTAACAAGTCTTCATCACTTATCTGAATAAAATTCTACAGCTTTTTTTTTGCCCTTGCCTTTGATAGTAGAAGGCTCGTCGGACCTTTCGTTCTTAACTGCAATGTTATTATTACGCAAGAGTGAGTACGATTGCCCACAAGTATAATAATACAATAATAAAATAATAACATGCGAGTGAATCAAAAACTTCTGTAACAAGAAAACTCGGCTTTTGAATCAAGAATGAATAACAAGAATCAAAAGAACTTCTGAGGGTCATAAGACCTTGAACTATGTCCTAGGTTGTCAAGTGTTTATACTTGAAACCTTTAACAGTTATAAGACTATGGACTCTTCTTATCGTACTTAGGGGGATCAGCCCTTAGTACTATACTGTGCACAATATCTTAACGCTAAAGCGTAATTAATCCCCTATAACAGGGTTGTTCATCTCAGTTTGACATTAGAGTTCACACAAATGGAAGTTTGGTTTGGATCAGCTCAACAATGGTTCTGAAATTTAGAACGTTCATCAACTACGGACTAGTCGAATCAATAAGGGCGCTAGTCTTATAAGGTTCAATAATAATTGATATTCAATTTGAATAATAAAGTTTAAGATGTATACAATCGAATAAGTATTGTATAACAGGAATTATGCTTTTAAAGAATGATAACATCTAATATAAAATATTAACTTGAACAATAATGAACAAGATAGAATAAGGAACTTGCTTTATGTAAGGAAACAAGGTTTAGGAACTTGCCTCGTGCGTAGGCTAAACGATTACTACTTCCGTTCACCACAAATTCTACACACATACCATATGTATTCACGACATTTATTAGTTACATTTTCACTTAGTTATTTAATATAAACTCCACTTTATTTAACAAATCATCACCCTTCTAATTTAATTACTTAATTAAATTAGAATATTTTCATTCCTTACTATTATTACACTCGAATAAATTATTTCATAAAATTTCCATCGATATTTATTTTATTCCATAAATATTTCAACTAAAATATTCATTTTATTTTATAAATATTTTAATAATAATCTCCATTGAATATTTATTTTATTCCATAAATATTTTAACTAAAATATTTATTTTATTTGATAAATATTTTAATAATAATTCCCATCAAATATTTATTTTATTCCATAAATATTTCAACTAAAATATTTATTTTATTTGATAAATATTTTAATAATAATTTCCATCAAATATTTATTTTATTCCATAAATATTTCAACTAAAATATTATTTTATTTAATAAATATTTTAATTAATTATTATTTATTTATTTTTTTATTTTATTTGATATTTTTATTTTTATTTTTTTTTAAATTTTTTTATTTATTTTATTCCATACTTTCAACTAAAATATTTATTAAATATTTTAATTAATTATTTTTTATTTAGCATTTTTTATTTTTTGCCAAAGGTAGGTAATTTAGTTACCCAAACTCGATTCTGCTGCCGATTTCTACAATTCACGAACATAACAAGGCCAAATTAGGCCAAAAATCTCTCACAATTTCAACTCTACGTTCTGTGAAAAACACATAACAGAGCCATAACTTCCAATTTCCTTGTCCATACATTAATTTAAGCATACTCATATACTATAATTCATATATGATCATTACCCAACCTTTCTAACATGATTTCAACAACTTAATTCATACAATCACTTGAACTAAATCACATAATTTCATTGTTCTTATGAAAAACTCTATTTTTAACATTATTAACGAAATCAACCACTGCGAACTCATTTTTCTACCAAATCAGTCCGTTTAAGTTTCGTTCTTTTCATTTTTACATGTATAAACGTAATCATTCATCAATTTACCGATTAATATGCAATTTAAACATAAATTTTTGTACTTATAAGCCATATTCATATATTTTCTCTGTAAAACTATAAAACTCCAATTTGGACATGATTTCATGGATTAATTATTCTAAAACACATATAGATCATATATAATTTAATTATACAGGTTATTAAACATATACAACATCGTAGATTTAACAATTAGCCATGGAAATTTAATTACAGAAACTAAAAGCAAATTTTCATGAAAAGTTTCTAAGTACGTAAAATAAAAGTATAGGTTAAGGAATTACCCTCTTAATTTCTCTATTAGATTGTTAGAGTGCGGAAGAAAACTCCTTAATCTTCAAATCCCTTCTTCAATTCTCTCAAACTTTCTCTCTCTCTCTCTCTGACTCTGTGTTTTCTCAGACTTAGGTTTTAGGAAAACAAAGGCGTAGAACACTGATATAATGCGTGCACGCGGATAAGCGGCACAACATGGGTATCGATTAAGCACATCGTGGCTTAACTTGATCCCATCTTCTTAAGGCCATGTTTAGCAATAACATTAATTATCCTTCTAATTTATTTTAATTACATTATTTATTATATAGTTTAATAATGTCACACTCATTTAAGCAATTAATCAAATATCTTATTTAATTTAATTAAATAAAATAGAATAATTCTACATTAAGTCACATCATTACATACTTAAAATTCTCATTTATTAATTATGTCAAATTATTGAATCTCTAATTAATTATTAAATTAATTAGAATAACATTATGCTTATTATTTAATTTATTTAATCAAATAAGCTCAATTAAATACATACTTGAATATAAAAATTCTCCACGTTAATTTAATCAATGTAACACATATAATAAATTAATTTACCACAAACTCATCAATTAATTATTTAACCCAATAATTAAATCATCAAAAACATATTTATTTAATTTAATAAATATTCAAATTAAATTACAAAAATCTTGTTTGTCACATCTTTCCCCCCTTAAAAGGATTCTGTCCCCAGAATCACGACTCAATCAATTCGTCACGTTACATTCTCCTCCTCTTACAAAGATTCTGTCCCCAGATTTGCTTACACATAAATTAAGCAAATAAATGAGGATAATTCTTTATCATATGCTCTTCGAGTTCTTACGTAGCTTATTCAGCTTTGTGGTTCCTCCAAATTACCTTAACAGAAGATATTATTTTATTTCTGAGAACTTGCTTTTTCTTGTTAACAATCTGAACATGAACTTCTTCATAGGTTAAGTCTTTCTCAAAATACAGGGGTTCATATTCAATTATATGTTTATAATCGGGTTTGTAGGGTCGTAAAATAGAAACATGGAAAACATTATGGATATGTTCTAAGGCCGGAGGTAAGGCTACCTCATAGGCAACTTCACCAATTCTTCGCAAAACTTCAAAGGGTTCAATGAACCTCGGGCTCAATTTTCCCCACTTACCAAATCTGATCTTTCCCTTCAAGGGATAGACTTTCAAAAATACCAAGCTGCCCAATTTGAACTCAACCTTCTTACGGTGTGGTCATTTTCTTACGCTTTCATCTGAAATTGCTACTAGTCTTTCTCGTATTACTTTGACTATCTCTGCTATTTGTTGTACCAGTTCTGGTCCTAGTAACCGTATATCGCCAACTTCATCCCAGTAAAGTGGAGTTCTACACTTTCTGCCATACAACGCTTCATAAGGTGGCATGCCAATACTAGCGTGGTAACTGTTGTTGTAACCGAATTCTACAAGCTGTAAGTGATCATCCCAATTTCCCTTAAAATCCATGATGCATGATCTCAACATATCCTCCAATGTCTGAATCGTTCTTTCGCTCTACCCATCTGTCTGAGGGTGATATGCCGTGCTCATTCTCAATTGCGTACCCATGCACTCCTGTAGTCATTTCCAGAAGTTTGATGTAAAGTGTGGATCCCTATCTGAGATAATTGACACCGGAACTCCGTGCCTCGAAACAATCTCTTTCACATATAACCTTGTCAACTGATCTAAGTTGAATCTGATTTTTATCAGAAGGAAGTGTGCAGATTTCGTCAATCGATCAAAAATAACCCATACTACGTCATAGCCTTTCTGACTTGTCAGTAGGCCAACCACGAAATCCATCATAATATGTTCCCATTTCCATTATAAGATCTCTAAAGTTTGTAGCAACCCACTCGGCCTCTGATGTTCTTCTTTCATTTTCTGACATGTCAGACACTTGGCAACACACTATGCAACATCTCGTTTCAAATTCGGCCACCAGAAATGTTATCGAAGATCTTGGTACATCTTAGTACTACCAGGGTGAATCGAATATCGTGAGCTATGAGCCTCATTCAAAATGTCTTCCTTAATCTCTATACTTTGGCGATACCCAAATTTTGCTCTCAAATCTTAGTAGTCCCTCACACATCTATTTTGAATCTCGATTCGGTCCTTGAGATATCTTCTTTTCACTTTCTCACATTGTTAAATCACGAAGTTGAGCCTCCTTAACTTTATCCAGTAAAGTTGTACCAGCTTGCATCTAGAACAGCTTCTCGTCAACCTCCATAGGATACTTCAGTTCCAATTCTAGCTTTTCCATTGCTGAAATTAGCTCCTCCTGAGCGGTCAACATCATCAATTTCTCCCGACCCTTCCTACATAAGGCGTCGACAACCACATTTGCTTTATCCGGATGGTATAAAATCTCGCAATCATAGTCCTTAATTAACTCCAACCACCTTCTCTGGCACATATTCAAGTCCTTCTGTGTAAAAATATATTTCAGACTCTTGTGGTCTGTATATATTTCACACTTCTCTCCATAGAGATAGTATCTCCAAATCTTCAAAGTGAATACCATTGCAGCTAATTCTAAGTCATGGGTCGGATACCCTTTCTTATAGTCCTTCACGATTGTCGTGACGCATACGTAATGACCCTGCCATTTTGCATAAGTACACAGCCAAGTCCTTTATGCGATGCATCACTATAAACAACAAAATTTCATGTGTCATCCAGAAGAGATAACACAGGTGCCGAACTCAACCTCTTCTTAAGCTCTTGGAAACTTTCCTCACACTTCTCTAAATCTGGCGAATTTCACCGATTTCTAGTCAAATTCGTCAATCGAGTCGCGATCTTGAAAAAGTCCTGAATGAATCTTCTATAATAACCTGCCAATCTAAGAAAACTTCTTACTTCTGACGGCGTCTTTGACTGATCCCAATTCATCAAAGCTTCGACTTTAGAGGGGTCTACCAAAATTCCGTCCTTATCGATCACATGTCCAAGAAATTGTACTCTTTCAATCCAGAATTCACATTTTGAAAATTTGGCGTACAACTTCTCTCTTCTCAATTCCTCTAACGTTACTTTCAAATGCTCTTCGTGTTCTTCCTTGGTCTTCGAATATACCAAAATTTCATCGATAAACACCATTACAAATTTGTCCAAAAATTGTTTAAATACCTTGTTCATCAGGTCCATAAACGCTGCAGGAGCATTTGTTAGACCGAATGACATCACCAAAAATTCATAATGACCATACCGAGTCCTAAATGTTGTCTTCGGTACATCCTCTGGCCTCACCTTCAGTTGATGATAACCACTCCTTAAGTCAATGTTTAAAAAATATATTGCTCCCTTCAATTGATCAAACAGATCGTCAATCCTTGGTAATGGATATCTATTCTTAATTGTGACCTTATTTAGTTCTCTATAGTCTATGAAAAGTCGCATCGTCCCGTCCTTCTTCTTTACAAATAACACCGGCGCTCCCCACTGCAATACGCTCGGTTTGATATACTTCTTGTCCAGTAACTCTTGCAGTTGTACCATCAATTCTTTCATCTCTACTGGGGCCATCCGATACGGTGCTTTCAATATTGGAGTCGTTCCTGGCACCAAATCGATCACAAACTCAACCTCTCTGTCTGGGGGGAGTCCTGGTAGATCATCTAGAAATACGTCTGCGAAGTCCCTCACTACTGGTATCTCCTCTAGTTTCGGGTTCTCTATATGACTGTTAGTCATGTAAGCTAAATATCCTACATAACCTTGTCTTAACGACTTCGGCTCAGTATCATCGTCGGACAACTAAAACTTGTCTGGCGCGACTTCACTTGCCATAAAACACAACCTTTGACGGAGTCATAAGGTTAATACGCTTCTTTTGGCAATCAATTACATCCCCGTAATTGAATAGCCAATCCATTCCCTACAGTTCTTGTGTACATATTTAATAGGGATCACTTCTCTATTCGCAATTTCTATGTTCATGGGGTATTCTAACTCATCCTTAGGAAATTCTAAGTTCTTAGCAAAGTCATCGGATATAAATGAACAAGTAACACCCGAATCAAATAATATATAAGTATTAACTTTATTAATCGGAATGATACCTGACTCCACATCGCGAGACTGCACAGCATCCTACACTGTCATGTTAAATGTCCTAGCGGTTGGTCGGTTGGTTGTGGTTGGTCCTGTGATAGTTAAAGCACTTCCACCGTTGTTTCCCATGTTCCCTCCTGATCCTGCCCCTCCAGATCCCTTCTTGGGACAGTCCCTTGCTAGATGGTCCTTTGAGCCGCAAGTGAAGCAGATGCCTTTCTTTGGGTTAGGATAGTTAGGTGCTATGTGACCTTCCTGACCACAATTATAGCACACACGTTTTCCCTTCATGCAAACCCCCAGGCGAGCTTTTCTGCAGGTCGGGCATGCTTCGATTCTTTTCCTCTGACCTCCTTATTGATTTTCAGTCGATGAGTTATCATTCCACCTCCTCTTCTGATTGTTACTTCCCCCCGTGTTACTGCCACTAGCTTTGTTATTTCTTCACTTTTAATCTTCTTCTTTTTCTGATCTTGGTTATACTTGGTTACCACATCACTTCCACCTTCGGCGAGTATAGCTTTCTCCAGCACCCCAGCAAAAGTGTTCAATTGAAACATTGACACTTTTCTATACAAACCAGGGCTTCAGTTCCTGCTCGAATCGCCTAGCCTTTCTCTCGTCAGTATGCACTTGATATGTGGCAAACCTAGCTAACTCATTGAATCTTGCTGCGTAGTCTGATACAGACATGTTCCCCTATTTCAGCTCTAGAAACTGGACCTCCATTTAGTTCTGCGAGCTGGTCAAAAAATATATCTCGAAGAACATCTCCTTGAACCTCTCCTAGGTAATCACACCTTCTCCTCCCCGGACCTTATTTGTTTGCCACCAATAACTGGCTTCAGATTTCAGCATAAAATTTGCGTAGGCGGTTTTCTGGTCCTCTCTGACTCTGGTGACGTCAAAAACTTTCTCCATCTCCATAACCCAGGTTTGAGTTTCTATCGGGTTCATGGAGCCTTTAAACTCAGGCGGTCCCACCGCCTTGAAATCCTTGAATGTTGTATTTAGTGGAGCTTGAGGTTGGTTGTTAATTGCTCCAGCCAGTAAATTCACCAACTGCTGAACGGGGTCAGCATTGGTGGTGTTGTTGTTGTTATTCGTTGACCCTTCCTGGGCTGGTCGACGATTTGGTCGCTTATTAGGTCTTTATTAAATCCCTTAAATATTTAAGGCTTAACTAAAATATTTAAATATAATCACTTAACACATTATATCAATAAACTTTGATATTTTATTCAAATCGAAAGTTTTAACATCATACGATAACATCATTACTATTTACATCATCTATCCCGAGATAAAGAATCTACAGGATTTAAAACATCAAAATATTCCTCATTTATAAACACATCAGAATTTACATTTTAACTAACACAGATATTCACATAATTCATACTATTCCTATCATAGCCTATTAAGACGTCGAATAGCTTCTCTGTGCTCTTCTTCCATTATACGGAACATCGTCTTTCGATCCAGTATGTATGAGGGTAAGTCCCAGAACTGAATTGGATAGTACATAACTCGATTCTGAGCTTTCTTCATCGCAGTGTTGAATGCACAATCCATTTCCACCATCTTAACCTTTTTTTCTTGTACCTCTTCCTCTGCTGCATCTGCTCGCTGAAAAGCCTTCTCATAAGCATCTTCCGCTCTGGCTCGTTTGGCGGATTCCTCTTTCAGTTCATTCTTCAACTCCTCTATTTCCTCAAACTTCTGCTCGGTTTGGCCCTTCTCATGAACCAAATCCCACTCTACGTTTCCCAGACGTGTGTGAAGAATCACAACCTCCCTATCCCTCTGCTCGATGGTAAGCTGTTGAATAATCGTCCACTCCTTCAGCTCCTGAATATTATCTCGTAACTCTATGTTACGGTCATAAAGCTCGTCGTACATCCCGGCACTGATAGAGTTCGGTGGGAACTCATCTTCTTCCTCTTCTTCCTCAGGATCCTCCTCTGGATCAAACTTGGGCTCATGCTCCTGACCAACAACAGTAATCAACGGAGATGGCTCTCTTTGTACTAACTACTCCTAGACGACATGAATGTCTCGGGGCTCTTCTCTATAGGTACTCGGGGTTCCTCCTCCCCAACTCAACTAGATCCTCAAATATCCGACATCCTGACAACACAGTTTTAAGTTTTAGTTACTAATCGATTGTGAGACCCCAAATTTTATGAATAAAGATTTAAATTTCTCAAAATATTTTTTTGAATATTATGGTGTGGATTTGATATAATGTTATAGTTGTGGGTAATATTTATAAATTTTGCAAAGTATGCAAGTTGTTATATAATATTCGATTGGTCGGGGAATATTCGTTTTAACAGGGAATATTCGTATGAGGCACAATAATTGGTTGACCCCATAAAGGAATTATTGTCGGATTCAGAAAACGACAAAAATATTTTATGAAAATAACGACGGAAGTTTTACTGTTAACTGTTGAAACACCCGGTGTTAAAAGTACATTAATACGCGTGGTTGCATAGTAGCACACGGTTTTGGTTATTGATGCTTACGTGAGAAGTCACTCAGTTTTGTTCAATTATTGCTATAGTAATTATTGCATGGTATCTCACGTTATTTGATTCAATTATTGTCGATATTTTATATATTATTAAATCAATAATTGAGATAATAAAGTTATTAATATTATTATTTGCAATATTAACGATGTCTAGAAGTTTTGTC
Source organism: Panax quinquefolius (assembly GCA_020205615.1). Taxonomy (NCBI): domain Eukaryota; kingdom Viridiplantae; phylum Streptophyta; class Magnoliopsida; order Apiales; family Araliaceae; genus Panax; species Panax quinquefolius. The sequence continues at coordinate 88,740,153 of CM035152.1, forward strand.
AAGGAGAGGTTTGGTCACCTAATTGCGCGCCAATAGGGAGAAATCCTTATTGGAAAGCTGTAAGACCCCAACTTTTATGACCCCACTCAATTTTTGAAATAACTTAAAAAAAAAAATTTATCCTACTCAATTTTTGACCCCTACTCAATTTTTGACCCCAGTCAATTTTTTTTTTAATTAGAGATACCCAAGTGGTCAAGACTCAGTCCTAAATCTCATACATCAATATTTGTTCAGCACTTCAGCCACAAAATAGAGAGAAAAGGGGCAAAGTGAAATTGCAAAAGGCAAAAGTCAAACCGTGAACCATCAAAGCCTTTAGCGATTGGTCGGAGTGGATACTGGTGAATGACGAGCCGCGAGTGTGGAGACTAGAGTGCGACTCTATTCTACTATGACTCTCTTGCAGCCTTGTGCCCTTGCAGGTAACAGAAATTACTCTCTCTTCAATTTCTCCAACCTTAGTTTTGTTTTTAGAAATTAATTGTGATTTCTCCTTTTGTTAGTATTATTAAATTGGATATTTGGATGCATTTATTTAACCCTAAAGTATAAAGTATTAAAAAAAATGGCTTGGGGCCACTGCCCCCGAACCCCCGCCAAATTTTTTATAACTTACTAATAATTTTGATCCCACTGCTATAACTTCCTGGCTTCGCCACTGGTTGTGATACTAATGAATATTCTTGGCCGTAGTGTAGGGATGATGTGGTTTATTTATTAAGCTGAGTCTCAGCAATAAAAGTGATAAAAAAACCTTTTAAATCATAGAAGATAGTTGATTTTATTCTCTACTTAACTCTTTTAATGGATTGCTTATTCTGCTGCAGTTAAACTTGATGTTTGTTATATTGTATCAATTTAACACTGTTGAAGGCTAACGATAATTTATTCTGCATTATCTTAGTCATAATATTTCTTACTGGGCTAGTTGAGCTCAGCCTTTTACTTTCATTGTTCTCTTTAGGAAATGAGAACGTAGCAGGGACTAGTCGGGGAATGGAGTGACGGTCCAGATGATAGCATTAGTAGTCCTCACTATTCTGTGAAATAGTGTGTTAATAAATGTATTGAGGACCTATTTTGAGTTTGAATACTGTCTAGAAGACAATATTTGTATTAAAACTCACAGCTCATGTTGTATATTTAAGATTGTATTTATATTCTGTACCACGTATTTGGCAACTCAGAATAGGTGATGTATACCTATTTTGGGGGCATCACAGTTGGTATCGATCAAAGCTTAGGGATATGATCCCTGGTTGAGATGTGAGATAAGAACTAGGAGGGGAGAGACGGGGAATTCCTTCGCTAGTATGACCTACCTAAGTTTACTTGTTATTTAATTGGTCGGTCAGAGTATAGGAATAATATGTGATATGTCAATTAACCCTTGTTTTGTGACAATGTTTGAAAATGGCATCTGAAAATGTTGAGATCAGCAATGAAGCACATGAGACCGTTGAGTCACCAACGATCAATACCCAAGATAATGTGCAACAGGAAGACAATAATCCTCAGATAAATAACAACACCGATCAGATGATGAACGATGGGATGTTCAGAGGCTTTATGCAATTCATGCAACATCAGGTAAGAGAGACTCCTGTTCAAAATATAGGTGAAAATAATGGCGACCCACGGTCGGTCATCGTTAAGCAGTTCAAGGAGCTGGGACCGCCAGAGTTTTTAGGAAAGCCAGAACCATTTAAGGCGAAGACGTGGTTAAAGCAAATCACCAAGATATTTGATGTCTTGGGATGCTCCAAGGAGCAAAAGGTTCCCTTTGCCACCTTTATGTTGCGTGAAGAGGCATATTACTGGTGGAAATCTGTAAAATGTACCCAGCCTGACGCACTCAAGATGTCTTGGGAGAAGTTCCAAAAGTTGTTCAATGACAAGTACTTTCCCGAAAGTTTTCGTCACATGGAGGTGGAGTTTATCAAGTTGGAGCAAAACAATATGATCGTGTCGCAATACGAGGCTAAATTTGCGGAGTTATCCCGGTTTGCATCCCATTTGGTCGATAATGAGGAGCGAATGACGCGAATGTTTCTAAGAGGTTTGAAACCCGATATATGTCAATATCTTATCTCTCATAAACTGTGTTTGTATTCAAATGTTGTTAATAATGCTCAGTTATTGGAGCGCGATAATGAGTCAGCACAACCAAAAGGCAATGACCAACAACACGATAATAATAGTACCGGTGGCAACGACCATCGGAACAATGATAACCATCATGGCGGAAATTATCATGCCAAGAATGGTAACCACTTCGGTGGTAATCATGGTCAAGATAATAGAAGTGGAAATTTCAAGAAGAGAAGGTTCTATAATGATGGAAAGACAGCAGCACCAGCATCCATTTCAAAGGAAGAAGAACGACCACCGGTCGTATGTTTCAAATGCGGACATGAGGGACACATCCGTCCAAACTATACGCAGCAACCCAAAGCGTGTTTCAATTGCGGAAGAGAAGGTCACCTAGCTCGATTTTGTCGTATAGTGAAGTCAAGTTCAGTTGGGATAGTGACGCCAAAGGATGTCCCAGACAAGTCAAAGCCAGTAGTTTAAGTGAGAGCGTTTATTGAGGAACCCGAACGAGGTTATTACGGGTAAGTTAATCATAAACTCTTGCGAAGTCTATACCTTATTCGATACCGGTTCTACCCACTCTTTTATTTCTCCTACTTGTGCTCAACGCTTAAATTTGACTCCTGAGAAATTAGACTTTGACTTATCTGTTGAAACTCCGTTAGGAGAAACCTTCGTTACCTCCACTGTTTATAAATCTTGTTTGATTCATATCGATACCCTCACGTTACCTGTCGATCTTATCTCTATGAAAATACTTGCCCTTGATGTGATTTTAGGAATTGATTGGTTAACTACTCATTGTGCTAAAATTGATTATTTTCGTAAGGTTGTTAGCTTTTATATTCCTAACCAACCTGTTATACGAATTCAAGCAACCAAACCACTAAAGTCAATCATTGTCATATCAAGCCATAAGTAAAGAGCCCCGAGCCTTTATCTGGTGACTTCCTTGTGTGGAATGCACCAAAGCCAGACTTTCTGTAGGCGACGTCGTGAATGACGATGGCAAGTTGATAGGTATTAATGTGACGTGTTATCCAAGTCTTGGATGAGGGTCACAATTTTGAATGATATTTCTATCGTTAATAAATTTCTTGACGTATTCCTGAAGACTTCTTGGCCTACTCTAGAGTGTGAAATCGAATTTTGTATTGACCCCAGTACAAAACTCATTTCTAAAACCCTTAAATATTTCTTCACCTTGAACGAACGTATTATGCACCAAAGACGTTGGCTCGAGCTGTTGAAGATTACGATCATACCATTCAATATCATCGTGGAAGAGCGAACATGGTAGTTGATGCGTTGAGTAAAAGATCGTATGTGTTTACGAGTGCGATGTTGTTAACACAAATACCCATTTCGTATAACTTACAAAAATGATAAAGATAGAGTTAAAGACTCTAGGGATCCACGTGAAGATAACAAATATACGAGTAAAATCGACTTTAATCGATAAAGTTAAAGCCGCTCAAGCTACATACTCAAAGCTGATGAATGTGAAGAAGAAGGTTGAAGAATGCATTATTCTAGAAGCAAGAATCGATGAATAGAGGAAATATCAATCCTTGATTTAATTGGCCCATTTGAAATCCTCAATCGAGTAGGAACTGTGGCCTATGGACTCGTTTTACCGCTAAGTATGTCGCGTGTTCATAATGTTTTTTACGTATCGATGTTACATAAATATGTGGACGACCCGAACAACATTATTGAATTAGAACTAGACGAGATAGCAGAAGATCTAACGTATGATGAGATACGTGTTAAAATCTTGGATAAGAAGGATTATATTCGACACTCAAAGATTATACCTCAAGAGTTAGAATCTGAAATGAAGTCAAGGTATCCTCATCTCTTCGGCATACCAGGTACGTACATAAATTTTGATGGCGAAATTCCATAAGGAGGGGAGATTGTGAGACTCCAAATTTTATGAATAAAGATTTAAATTTCTCGAAATATTTTTTTGAATATTATGGTGTGGATTTGATATAATGTTATAGTTGTGGGTAATATTTATAAATTTTGCAAAGTACGCAAGTTGTTATATAATATTCGATTGGTCAGGGAATATTCTTTTTAACAGGGAATATTCGTACGAGGCACAATCATTGGTCTACCCCACAACGGAATTATTATCGGATTGAGAAAACGACAAAAATATTTTATGAAAATAACGGCGGATGTTTTACCGTTAACTGTTGAAATATCCGGTGTTAAAAGTACAATAATACGCGTGGTTGCATAGTAGCACACAGTTTTGATTATTGATGCTTACGTGAGAAGTCACTCAATTTTGTTCAATTATTGCTATAGTAATTGATGCATAGTATCTCACGTTATTTGATTCAATTATTGTCGATATTTTATATATTATTAAATCAATAATTGAGATAACAAAGTTATTAATATTATTATTTGCAATATTAACGATGTCTAGAAGTTCTGTCAAGGAGAGGTTTGGTCACCTAATTACGCGCCAATAGGGAGAAGTCCTTATTGGAAAGCCCCCTCTTTCCTATGAACGACCTGGTCGATTAATATTGTAAATTATAATAAAGGTGATAAGTTTTGTTTTATTATTATTATAAATGTAATAAAACATAAAACTTTTTATATAAAACGGAATACTTTTATAAAGTTATTGGTTTTATTAGACTATAAATAGAATATATAATATTCTATTATGCATAGTGTTTGCATAGTGCTTGCATAGTAAAATCTTTTTATATAAAATAGAATACTTTTATAAAGTTATTCATTTTATTAAACTATAAATAGAATATATAATATTCTATTATGCATAGTGTTTGCATAGTGCCTGCATAATGTTTGCATAGTAAAATCTTTTTATATAAAATAAAATACTTTTATAAAGTTATTCATTTTATTAGACTATAAATAGAATATATTATATTTTATTTAAAAGATTTTATTTTATTAGAATATTTTATTAATACTGCATAATAAATTAATATGGACCATCCATTTAAAAGTAAATCAATCTGGACCATTCATGAATTAGTTACTATTCAGTCCATTCTCCAATAAATAGAAGCTCATTCCTTAATTATTTCTTACGAATTCACTGAAACTCTAGAGAGAGAAACTATAGAGAGAAAGAAGAAAACTATTCTGCTACTTCACTACTCTTATATCCAGTTTCTTCTAAGGTAAGGAGTATTATTTCTTTTGTATTCATGAAGAGAACTTCTGTTATTCCATTCTTTATTATTCTGTTGGAATAACCTGTATACGCGGACTACCCTATACTTGGTAAAATTCTTCTGTTATTCTATTCTTTATTATTATGTTGGAATAACTAACATGTCTGTCAAGTACCGCATACATGGTGAAATTCTTACATTATTCCATTCTTTATCATTCATTTGGAATAACTTTTGTATCGTGGACTACCCTATACTTGTTGAAATTCTTACATTATTCCATTCTTTATTATTATGTTGAGTAACTTTGTCTGTCAATACCGCATACATAGTGAAATTCTTCATTATTCCATTCTTTATTATTACATTGGAATAACTTTTGTATCATGGACTACCCTATACTTGGTGAAATTCTTCTATTATTCCATTCTTTATTATTATGTTGGAATAACATGTCTATGCAAAGTACCGCATACATGGTGAAATTCTTCTGTTATTCCATTCTTTATTATTCTATTGGAACATCCTGTCTGTGTTTACGCATGACCTGGTTCCATTATTTATTATTATGTTGGAATATCATGTCTGTGTGTTTACGCATGACCTGGTTCCATTATTTATTATTCTGTTGGAATATCTTGTCTGTGCGTTTACGCATAACCTGGTTCCATTATTTAATATTCTATTAGAATATCCTGTCTGTGCGTTTATGTATGACCTGGTGATTTCTTTTGTTATTCCATTCTTTATTGTACTCAGTTGGTTAAAGTTTTGACTTCTATACTCCATGAAATTAGTGGAATATCCTTGATATTTGTGCTTCATCCAGTATCTTTTCATGAAAATATTCTTCTGAGCATTCTTGAATTTTACTCTACAAAGAAGTGTCATGTTGACAATTTGGACGTTATTAGTTCCTGGATAAATTAATTCTTGAACTTGTTTTATTGAATTCTTATATCATTGTCATCATCCTCATGTTTTATATTATGTTGAAAGTCATCTACATGGCACATGGTGCATAGATGGACTTGGTATGATTATGACCAGGGATTAATCGATATAATCATGACCGTAATGTTACAAATGATTTGGTAAAAGTCCTCATTGGCCCGTAGTGCATTGATGGACAGTTGTTGGCATGATCGTGACCATTGATAAATACACAAATATCCTTGGCCCGTAGTGCATGAATAATTTGTGGATATGATACTAATGACTATCCTTGGCCGTAGTGCAGGGATGATGTGGTTTATTTATTAAGCTGAGTCTCAGCAATAAAAGTGATGAAAAACCTTTTAAATCATAGAAGATAGTATATTTTATTCTCTACTTGACTTTTTTAATGGATTGCTTATTCCGCTGCAGTTAAACTTGATGTTTGTTATATTGTATCAGTTTAACACTGTTGAAGGTTAACGATAATTTATTCTGCATTATCTTAGTCATAATATTTCTTACTGGGCTAGTTGAGCTCACCCTTTTACTTTCATTCTTCTCTTCAGGAAATGAGAACGTAGCAGGGACTAGTCGGGGAACGGAGTGATGGTCTAGATGATAGCATTAGTAGTCCTCACTATTCTATGAAATAGTGTGTTAATAAATGTATTGAGGACCTATTTTGAGTTTGAATACTGTCTAGAAGACAAAATTTGTATTAAAACTCACAGCTCATGTTGTATATTTAAGATTGTATTTGTATTCTGTACCATGTATTTGGCGACTCAGAATAGGTGATGTATACCTATTTTGGGGGCGTCACATCGATACACACCAGCACATAAGTTTATCACATAAGCATATAAATTCTTTTATTATCTTCAATGAATTAAGGAATTCATTTCTTAGAACTCGATAGGAGTTTACCACCACTATGTTCTCGATCTCCTATAAGGCTACTACCTAAGGTTGTTCCCCCACCTAAGGTTCATAACCTACGGCTTTGATACCAACCTGTGACACCCCCAAATCCGGGTACTTCAATTCCACGGGATTTGGTGTCACTGTACAAATATCATCTATCTATCTCTACCCATAATAAATGCAAACCATGCAATAGATAGAAATAAATCCTCCCCTTATGGGGTTACAACATCTGAATAATAAATACAATCCCAGGTCAAACTAACCTTAAACATCTGTGCAGAAACATAAATAATAAGTCTTAAACAACATCAAGTCTTGACAATAAAATTCTTAAAATTAAATAACAAGTCTTCATCACTTATTAGCTTTGCCCTTGCCTTTGCTAGTAGAAGGCTCGTCGGACCTTTCGTTATTAACTGCAATGTTATTATTACACAAGAGTGAGTATGATTGCCCACAAGTATAATAATATAACAATAAAATAATAACATGCGAGTGAATCAAAAACTTCTGTAACAAGAAAACTCAGCTTTTGAATCAAGAATGAATACCAAGAATCAAAAGAACTTTTGAGGGTCATAAGACCTTGAACTATGTCTTAGGTTGTCAAGTGTTTATGCTTGAAACCTTTAACATTCATAAAACTATGGACTCTTCTTCTCGTACTTAGGGGGATCAGTCCTTAGTACCATACTGTGCACAATATCTTAACGCTAAAGCGTAACTAATCCCCTATAACAGGGTTGTTCATCTCAGTTTGACATTAGAGTTTGCACCAAAGGAAGTTTGGTTTGAATCAGCTCAACAATGGTTCTAAAATTTAGAACTTTCATCAACTATGGACTAGTCGAATCAATAAGGGTTCGCTAGTCTTATAAGGTTCAACAATAATTGATATTCAATTTGAATAATAAAGTTTAAGATGTATACAATCGAATAAGTATTGTATAACAGGAATTAAGCTTTTAAAGAATGATAACATCTAATATGAAATATTGACTTAAACAATAATGAACAAGATAGAATAAGGAACTTGCTTTATGTAAAGAAACAAGGTTTAGGAACTTGCCTCGTGCGTAGGCTAAACGATTACTACTTTCGTTCACCACAAATCCTACACACATACCATATGTATTCACGACATTTATTAGTTACATTTTACTTAATTATTTAATATAAACTCCACTTTATTTAACAAATCATTATCCTTCTAATTTAATTACTTAATTAAATTAGAATATTTTCATTCCCTTACTATTATTACACTTAAATAAATTATTTCATAATAATTTCCATCGAATATTTATTTTATTTCATAAATATTTCAACTAAAATACTCATTTTATTTTATAAATATTTTAATAATAATCTCCATCGAATATTTATTTTATTCCATAAATATTTCAACTAAAATATTTATTTTATTTGATAAATATTTTAATAATAATTCCCATCAAATATTTATTTTATTCCATAAATATTTTAACTAAAATATTTATTTTATTTAATAAATATTTTAATAATAATTTCCATCAAATATTTATTTTATTCCATAAATATTTCAACTAAAATATTAATTTTATTTGATAAATATTTTAATAATAATTTCTATCAAATATTTATTTTATTCCATAAATATTTCAACTAAAATATTTATTTTATTTGATAAATATTTTAATTAATTATTATTCATTTATTTTTTATTATTTTTTTATATTTTTTGCCGTAGGAAGTAGATAATTTAGTTTAGTAGCATTTGTGGCGTCCCCAAATCTAGGTACTTTTTACCTCAGATCTGGTACGTTACGATACATCATTTCTATAACTACTGTGGAAGATATAAACATAAATTATTTATACAATAAACTTTTACAACATAATCCCCAAGGTCTACAACCTTAACTTAATACATACCTTCAATAACTTAAATGGTTTACAATGTTATTTACATTAGATAACTTAATAGTTCTAAATGCATAATAATCTAAACATGGAATTCACCTTTACCACTGTCGTTCTTCGAGCCTTCGTTTTAATCTGAAATTTGTTATCATGATATAGCAAGGATGAGAAACTATTTTGCCCAACAAGTTTTAGTACAATGAAGATATATCATAAACTTTCAAGTTTTCAACAATGTAATATAATTGAGGAAGAACATGAATCAAACTTCAATAACTGAAAAACTGTATGTTGAGTGGTCAATAATGACCATGAACAAATTTAACTGAACCTTATGGTAATGATGGTGATCAGCCTTTCATACCTGATGAATATATGCAACATGCACTAAGTGTGAATCAATAATCAAATATGTGGAATAATTGTCAATAATTAATCCACTAGCATATTTGAAACATAATAACTCGAGTTTGAGTTAAGAGACTTGCCATAATGCGAATATTTAATAATAATATTATATGTGGAATAATCAACAACAATTATCCACTAACATACTTGAAAAGTAATAACTCGAGTTTGAGTTAGAGAACTTGCCATAATGTGAATATTCAATAATAATATTAGATGTGGAATAATCAACAACAATTATCCACTAACATGCTTGAAAAGTAATAACTCGAGTTTGAGTTAGAGAACTTGCCATAATGCGAATATTCAATAATAATATTAGATGTGGAATAATCAACAACAATTATCCACTAACATGCTTGAAAAGTAATAACTCGAGTTTGAGTTAAAGAACTTGCCTGTTTGACGAGCTACGGCTAACTAGCTTTAATTAAAACTCTTTGAATGACTTAGCATTGACAATGTTGGTCTATTAATTAGTTTTGCATATAATTGTACGTCTATACGCTTACTTTTGCTATTATCCAGCAAATAATTCAATCACAATGTACACATAGTATAATGTACCATCATTAACCATATAAGATAATTAATAAATCTTAGGTTAATGATTTTATAAATTTATAAGGTCTTTCTTAAGTAAAAAACACTTATTAGATCCTTAAATAATTTATTATAATTGTTTAATTATTGAAGCATTTATATAATCTTTATTTATCTTCATTTAATTACCATTTAATATTAGTTAAATAGTAATTAATCAATTACCTTTAGTTATTATTTAATAAATAATAGCTAATTACATCTACTTATTATTTAATGTTAATTAAATATTGAATAATTAACATTATTTGTCTTTAATTATTCTTTCTTATTAACTTAAGAATAATTATCATTTATCCTATTTATTATTTAATCTTAATTAAATAATCAATAACTACTTTATTAATACTAACTCTTCTTAATTATCACCCAATACTACTTAGATAATAATTAAATAGTTAATTACATTCAAAATTAATGTAATTAGTTTAATAATCCATTAATTACATTAAAAGTTATAAATTAGTAAGTTTAAAATAATTTTAAATGAGTTTAAACCACTAATTTCTTAATAATTAGGTAAATGTCCAAATAAAATTTGGATTAAATATATTAATATTCTTCAGAATTTTATAAAAATTTGGGTCCAAGAACCACCACTGGAACCGGCCGAAAAGTGGCCGAACCGGTCGCCGGAATGTTCCGGCCGGTTCGGTTCCCGCTGAACCGGCAGTAGCTTTTTAAGATTTTGATTTTTTTTCCAGATTTGGGGTCCTTCACTAAAACTTGAATAAAATGAAATCTATAACTCCGATTTGGGTCCAATTGGACTCGTTGGATTCATATCTTCCCAAACTACAGTTTCCATTAATCAAACATCAAATATGGATCTGTTTTGGTCCCGGAAATTGGTCCAGAAGTGACTGCTATTGCACATGAGTTCTTTAGTTGAGGTGTTCTAGTAATAAATCCATATCTCACTCATTTTTTAACATTTTTGCATGCTTCCAAAGGGGGTTTACTCTTAACTCATAGCTCTAGCATACCAAGAAACAAAATCACAAAAACCATTTTTAGATTTCAAAATGAAAAGCATAGATCACCCCTTTAAATTAGGTTTTTCCCAAAAACTACTTTAGCCTCCTTTCTTTCAAAATTTTCCAACATAAACTATATAGATGGACATGTTAAACATATTATTAACATTCATATAAGACTCTAGCATATTAGAACTTGCATTTCCATGAATCTCTCACAAGATCACATAGAACATACAAAACATAGAAACTAGAGTTTGATTTCTTACCTTGTCTTGTGGGATGCTCTCCTTCTCTTTCCAAAGTAGGTTAGGAACTTGGGATGCATGAACAATATACTCCTCCCCTCTTACTAAGAACCAAACCTCTCACTCTATCTCTTTTCCTCTCTTTCTGTTCTTGGCTAATTGAGAGAAAATAGAAGAAGAAGAAGAAGAAGAAGAAGAAGAAGAAGAATGGTGGAGAATGAAATAAAGTTGTAATGTTGGTGATTAACTAATATCCCCCATTTTTTTTTGTCCCTTGGATAAAAGGGTTAGTCTTATCTCTTCCCAATCATGCCTAATCATGCCATTAAGGTTACTAATTAACTTTCCACCAATGGGAGCATAACACACTTGTCCTTGTGTGTAAGAGTTTCTAATTTTGGGACTTGATTAACTTAATCCCTTTGCCTTAAAAGGCTTAATGTGGCCAGCCATTACATGCCCAATAACTCCTCCATTTTTCTTTTATTTTAATGCACAAATTAGATTAATCAAATATCTAAAATACCCTTAATCAAGTGGGCTAAGTATGGGCTTGCATTTTATTTCTTTTGGGCTTCTCCTTTATTTGTTTTGGGCTATGTAATAAACATAGTTTAACAAATTTAATTTATATTACCCTAATTGTTTATTTAGGGTTTCTATTTCCAATCTTATGGAATTTAATTACTTAAACATATTTCTTTAATCAATAACCTAATTAGGTTTCCTTTAATTAGATTTAAAATTATTAATCACTTGAAATAGACCAAATTAATCTATTAGGTTAGTATAACTTTTAAATACTAGCATTTCCTCAATACCATAACCCTTAGGTTATTTAATTACCACACCTAATATATATATTAGGTTACATAACTTAATTCTTAATTCACTTGAATTAATTCTATGACCACTAAATAAAAGTAACCTTTTAGGTCATTTAAATCTCATACCATATTTAAATAACTTATTTAAGTTATACAATTTATATTGTATAATTAAATTACATTTACTCTTCCTCTTCATAAATTATTTTTTTTTAAACAATTTATTTATATATAAATATATAATTTAATATTTTCAATCATTTATTCAAATATGAATTTAATTTACTAACTGCTTCGATACCAATACTCATATTTACATATTGGATCTCATCTCATATTTTTGCTTTAACTCCTTTGGTATAATATTATATATTATACCATTATTCAAATAACATATTTCACTTCTCACACTAATTTTGACCTTTCTCCATAAAAAGTCAACTGTTAACTTTGACCAGAAGTTAACCTTTACACATTTTGTGTTTACTGTCCATTCTGACTAATCTTGGCGTTCCGGACGCAACCGAGCAGTCCATGCTTCAAAATTATATCTCTAACTCAAATTTTGAGTTTTAAATTACTCCCTTCTTATTTTTAATCATATTAATTAACGACTTTATACTTATTCAAATTCTTATTTGTCAATCAAGGCCAACGTTAAAGCTATGTTAATTACTAACATAGTTTTATCTTGATCCTTATATCATTAACTTAATTCATCACTCTTCTTGCAAAAATATATATAGCACCTTACTAAGTATATATATTTCTATACATATACTCATCTTCGTGTAACCTCGTAGCATTTCTTCATGTGAAATCTTATTTCCTTAATAAAATTTCCATATGTACTTATATAACATTTCTTAGACTATTCAGTTCACATCGAATTTACAGGTATCGTAATACCTTATTCTTGATATTCCTTCAAGTACATATTAATTCATTTCTAGGGTTTAGAAATTTTATAACCCATATTTTCTCTATTCTCATTCGAATAGCAAACCATATAGGTTTTACTTGAAAATTTTAAATAAATCCTCAAATTCTCATCTAGGTTTTATTCTTTAACCTTTATTCTAATCATTCAAGATTTTATGAATTTTCAGGTTATCACTGGCGCTTGCATAGGAAGCGAGTTACTCGAACTCGATTTAGTGCGGTTTACTGCGGTTCACGAACATAACAAGGCCAAATTAGGCCAAAAAATCTCTCACAATTTTAACTCTACGTTATGTGAAAAACACAGAACAAAGCCATAACTTCCAATTTTCTTGTCCATACATTAATTTAAGCATACCCATATATTATAATTCATATATGATCATTACCCAACCTTTCAAACATGATTTCAACAACTTAATTCATACAATCATTTGAACCAAATCACATAATTTCACTATTCTTATGAAAAACTCTATTTTTAACATTATTAATGAAATCAACCACTGTGAACTCGTTTTTCGACCAAATCAGTCCGTTTAAGTTTTGTTCTTTTTATTTTTACATGTATAAACATAATCATTCATCAATTTACCGATTAATATGCAATTTAAACATAAATTTTTGTACTTTTGGCATATTCATATATTTTCTCTGTGAACTATAAAACTCCAATTTGGACATGATTTCATGAATTAATTATTCTAAAACACATATAGATCATATATAATTGAATTATACAGGTTATTAAACATATACAACATCGTAGATTTAATAATTAGCCATGAAAATTCAATTACAGAAACTAAAAGCCAATTTCATGAAAAGTTTCTAGGTACGTAAAATAAAAGTATAGGTTAAGGAATTACCCCCTTAATTTCTCTGTTAGATTGTTAGAGAGTGGAAGAAAACTCCTTAATCTTCAAATCCCTTCTTCAATTCTCTCAAACTTTCTCTCTCTCTCTCTCTCTCTCTCTCTCTCTCTCTCTCACTCTGTGTTTTCTCAGACTTAGGTTTTAGGAAAACAAAGGCGTAGAACACTGATATAATGCGTGCACAGATAACTGGCACAACATGGGTATCAGTTAAGCGCATCATGGCTTAACTGATCCCATGTTCTTAAGGCCATGTTTGGCAATAACATTAATTATCCCTTCTAATTTATTTTAATTACATTATTTATTATATAGTTTAATAATGTTACACTCATTTAAGCAATTAATCAAATATCTTATTTAATTTAATAAAATAAAATAAAATAATTCTACATTAAGTCACATCATTACATACTTAAAATTCTCATTTATTAATTATGTCAAATTATTGAATCTCTAATTAATTAGAATAACATTATGCATATTAATTAATTCTTTTAATCAAATAAGCTCAATTAAATACATACTTGAATATAAAGAATTCTCCACATTAATTTAATCAATGTAACACATATAATAAATTAATCTACCACAAACTCATCAATTAATTATTTAACCCAATAATTAAATCATTGAAAAATATTTATTTAATTTAATAAATATTCAAATTAAATTATAAAAATCTCGTTTGTCACATTAGGTCTATGTGAAGTTATTTGGAAGTAGTACTATGCCTCGTTTGCACCTATATACAAAGGGTTTGACTTTTGTATAAAAGTTCAATTTTAACAAGATATAGTAGTGAGGTTTTATAAACCAGGTTTTCAAACCCTTATGCTAAATAGTAATTGAGGCCTTTGATACTTCCATTTTATTATGTGTTCGGCTTGATTGCTTTTATTTTCGAGATGCGACGCATCTTCGAGAAAATAAGATACATAGCAATGTCAAACTCCTTGTGGGCATGAGAGCCGTCTAAGGATATGCAGACACTGTAAATACTTTAGAGGCTGGTTGCAGCTACAAAATGTCCATCACGGGAACTGAATCTAGATTCAGAAGTTAAATATGTGATCACATGATTCCTAGGCTCACATAAAAAAGCAATATGTACAAAAGCTAGAAAAAATAACTAGATTTGAGTAAATTTAAACCAATCTAGCTTCAACGGTTCCAGTTTAGTCACTTTTGAACCGGTCAAAGTTAGAAATAGCCAGATTTAGGCAAATCTAGCCCGCAGGCTGAAAGATTAAGTATCTACATTATGAAAGCAATTAAACCATATATTTATATAAAAGCAATATATATATATATATATATATATATATATATATATATATATATATATATATATATCGACGTCGAAATTTTTAGTTATCCCTTTTCGTTACTTGTTCTTTGGTGTTCTCATGTTAATGTGAGATTTGTTTGAAAAAACAAGTGAAAAAGGTCCGACATGTGTAATGTCAACGATTTGACTTTAAGAGTCGCCAGTTGGTGTTTTTAACTGGTTGCACCAATGCAACCGAAAAAGGTTTGCACATTGACCCAGTGACGTGACACTGCTAAATGGGTCTGTGAAACTGAGATTCATTTAGGGTTCGGGGCTTGATTATGCGGAGGGAAGGTGTTAGGCACTCCTGACATTCATGTTGCCATGGTGACCACCACTTCTCAAAGAAACTATTATATGAATGTGTGTCTGTGTGTGAATCAATGTGCAATTATTTGAAAGTAGTGTGAGGCCTCGTTCACACCTATATACAAAGGGTTTGAATTTATAGAAAAATTCAGTTTTAAGCAAGATATAGCAATGAATTTTTGTAAAAAGAGTTTTTTCAAACCCTGTGCTCAATAGAAATTGAGACCTTTTCATACTTCCATTTTATTATTACAATGTTCAGCTTGTTTGCTTTTATTTTCGAGATGCGAGGCATCTTTGAAAAAATAATATACAGCAGTGCCAAACTCCTCATGGGCATGATAGCCATCCAAGGAAATTCGTACACTGTTAATAATGTACAAGCTGCTTAGAGCTGAAAAAATGTCCATCACGGGAACCGAATCTAGATTCAGTAGACTGAATTTGTGATCACATGATTCTTAGGCTCACATGATACTGCAGTTTATATGGAAAGCAATAAACAGTTGTATATATATAAAAGCTGTAAATATATATATATACATACATGATCAACCACCACGAAGCAACTCCATGGGAGATCATAAATGTAAATAAAGCAGTAAATGCTATCAACCGCCACGAAGTAAACTTCAGGCAGGACAAAATGTAAATAAAGCTGTAAAAGCGATCAACCTCCACAAAGTAAACTCCAGGCGGGATGAAATATAAATAAAGCTGTAAAAGCAATCAACCGCCATGAAGTAAACTCCAGGTGGGACGAAATGTAAATAAAGTTGTAAAAGGCCACGAAGTAAACTCCAGGCTTGACAGAAATGTATATATATATATATATATATATATATATATATATATATATATATATATACGTATACATAAAAGCGATAACGTCTTTATGTAAAATCAAGGCTCATCGGATATGTCCGACAATAATTATATATATATACAAATATATATAAAAGCAATAAACGCTCCGGATGTAAAATCAAGGCTAATCAGGATATATAACAATCATCGATATATATATATATATATATATATATATATATATATATATATATATATATATATATATATATATATATAAGCAAGTAAACGCGCCAGACATAAGTTTAGGCTCAATCGAGGCATAACTCGATAATGTTAGTTCATATATAAATATATAAGTATATATATACAGACAGAAATGAAAACCACGGACCGAAGTCCGGGCATACGCATACCACACGACTCTCAATGTGTAGAATAGCGTGTGCAAAGATGAAGAGAAAAGCTTTATAGAGTTTGAGAAGGCTTACAGTGGGCTACTAATACAGACTTCTATGACTCTATACGGATAAATACTCAGCTCCCACCGGTAAATGTATAGCTATATGTGAGCTAACAGGTGTTTAAAAAAGAGCAAACACTCAATATAGGTGTGTCCAAAGCAAATTGGGCAGGGCTTCCTTGCCTTTTTCTATTTTCAAAATGGCTACCCCAAGCCCTCTATTTATAGAGGGGAGTCGCAGTGTACTGCAGTGTCACCGATGCACTGCTGGTGGTCGGGGTGCCCCGGTTCTGCGAGTCCCCAGGTCGTAAGTAATGTACATCTCGACAACAACGCTATTTGTTTCCTCGGTCGTTCATAAATTTTAATCCGGGAGTCCAATGGAAGCGTGCCATACCATTACAGAAAGATCTTTCTGAGAGATACACAATGACATAAGATTTGCCCTTTTTTGATTCAGGGAAGATGGGTCCATGGCCAAAATAGCATTTCCAGGTTTCCATCAGGCAATCCGGTGAGCTGTTTTACGTAATTTGCGCTCCAAAGTTAAGATATGGGTCTTGTGGGACTTTTATGGAAGAAAATTGGGTTAAAATGAGTGTATTTGGTTTGAAGTGAAGTTGAGTCGGCAAAATGTCCATTTTACCCCTCCCGGGGTTATCTCCGGTTTTCACACATTTGTAGCCGTCTTTTCGCAGGGTTATCTTTGAGGTTGTCATGCTGTTGACTCTAAATATCTTCAGGGTTATCTCTGAGGTTGGAATTGATGTTGTGGTCCTCCAGGATTATCTCTGGAGTGAAAAAGATGTTTTTGCCCTCTTGCATAGTTAGTAACAGGAAAAGAAAATTTTGAGTGTCTACAGATGCCCCTCTTTATCATGTTCATGCAATGCAATAGAATGGACATGATAAAGATTAGTAGACACTTGAAATATGACACGGTATTTTTAATAATGTAAAATGTAGTGAATGTGTTGATGAATGTTAAAATGTTTTCGCAAATCGCAGTTTGTAAATTGCACATTGCATTTCGCACTTCACCTTTCACTTTTGGCCAATCGCACTTTGCGACTCGCACATCGCATTTCGCATATCGCAAATCGCAAATCGCAAATCAAAAATCGCAATGTAATGAATGTTATGATGTATGTTTAAAATGTTTTCGCAAATCGCTTTACCTTTACCGGGGATTGCTGATGCCTATGCTGGTGTTGACTACAACGGTTTGGCTTTTTGTCGATGTCGCTAATGCCTATTTGATGAAGAGAAATGGAGATGTCTCTGATGCATACACTGGTAGTTTACAATGGTGCCTACCTTGATGGTAGTTTGACAATAGATCCTACCCTGTTGGTAGTTGAATATGCTGACATCGCCCAACTGTTTCGGTTCCCACTCGAACGATGATATACAAAGCTTTCATCGCTAAACTGTCTTGATGTTGCGCTGAATTGATGCCAATAGTTTTGAATACTGAATCTCCCAATACCTTCGCTGAAGTAATATTTAAAGGTTTGCTTCACTAGACTCTGCCTGATGTTACGCTGGATAGAGATGTACGTTGATATAGCACCTCACCTATTTTGAGGTAATTTTTAGTTTCCTTTCGCTGTTGAGTGCTTGTGCCCCATTTCTTTGAACATTTGATTCACAATCCGGCTGAACTGATGACCTGAATGTCGTTGATATCCCTGGAGGGTGCAGCTCGTTCTTTCGCTGTCGAATTTTTGAACTTCAGTATAGAGGCCTCAATTTATGAGGATTTGACGCAAATTAACTCGTTTGATGGTATAGATTTCATTCACCAGACCTTTTGTCGTTGTCCTTGAGTTAAGAACTTGTTGAGAATTTTCCCCTTCTTTCGTCAGGGCACGCTTATGTCGTCATGATTTCTTTCAGGAGTTTTCTTTCTTTTGATGAGAGGCCTAATCCTGCCTTAAAATCCTTCACTTTCTTGGAATCAGAAAAATGCCCCAGTCCTTTCGCATGTTGTTGCTGGGGATTCATACGAGAAAGTCTCTTTGTTGACCAAATCACGAGTGAACAATATCCGAATCGCCAGTGAGATAATATGAGGGAAGATCCGATGATGATGGACCATGCTGATGGTGTTGACTGGTGCATTTTCCTCCTTAGGATGGTTGATAAATGCCCCAGTGTTGAGTTATCGTTGTTTCTGAGATTGCCCCAATCTTGTTGTAAGGGTCCCAATATCAAGTTGTTGTGATTTTGAAATTACCCCATCCTTGCTTGTTGTCTGGGATAGTTGCTTTGACAGATGGGCTGATAAGATACCGAGCTCGCAAGAGGCTTTTACCTCCGTACTAGATATTAGAACTGCTCCAGCTCTAGAGCCTCCTGTGTTAACAACTCCATCAAAATACATTTTCCATGTGTGGCATGCATCGTACTGATGGTATTGCTGAACTGTCATTACCCCTTCATCGGGGAAATATGTTTCTAAGGGTTTGTAATCCCCTGTAGATGCGGAGGCTAGTTGATTGGCAATTCCTTGATCTTGGACAGACTTTTGCGTCACGTAGACGTTGTCAAATTGTTGTAGGATCAACTGCCATCTAGACAGTAGACAATTCAGTATGGGTTTACTGAACACATACTTAAGAGGATCCACGCGGGATATGAGATGGGTTCTGTAACCATGGAGGTAATGTTGTAACCTCATGAAAGCCCATGCTAAAGCACAACAAGTTTTCTCATTCAAAGTGTACTTATGTTCACTTATGCTTAATCTTTTGTTGAGGTAATAGATAGCTCGTTCTTAGCCTCTATCGTCTTTTTGCCCCAGCATGCAGCCCATGGCATTATCATTAATGGACAGATACATGAATAGGGTAACATCATCCCTGGGTGGTACCAAAACAGGAGCGTTAACCAGTTGCTCTTTAACGGTAAGGAAAGATTTTTAACACTCATTGTTCCATTTCATGGAGGAGTTCTTCTTTAACAACTTGAAGATGGGATCACAGGTTGCTGTGAGTTGAGAGATAAACCTGCTAATGAAGTTGATTCTTCCCAAAAATCCCCGTATTTCCTTCTCTATCTGAGGAATGGGCATTTCCTTGATGGCCTGGATTTTGGTAGGATCGAGTACAATCCCTTTGTGGCTGACTAGAAAACCTAGCAACTTGCCTTATATGACACCAAATGCGCACTTGGCTGGATTCAACTTCAAGTTATACTTACGCAACCCGTTGAAAAGCTTTCTGAGATGGTCTAAGTGGTCTTCCTCCCTTCGGGACTTGACAATAATGTCATCCACGTAGATCTCTATCTCTTTATGCATTAAATCGTGGAAAAGAGCCATCATAGCTCGCTGGTAGGTTGCCCCGGCATCGATGAGGCCGAATGACAACTGTCTATAGTAAAAGGTTCCCTAAGGCGTGATGAAAGCAGTTTTCTCACAGTCTTCCTCAGCGACCATAATTTGATGGTACCATGCGAAGCAATCCGCAAAGGAGTACATGTCGTATTGAGAAATATTGTCAATGAGAATGTGGATAAAGGGCACGGGAAAGCTATCCTTAAGACAAGCTTTGTTCAAATCCCGGTAATCTATGCAAACTCGCACCTTTCCTCCAGCTTTAGGCACGGGAAAGATGTTAGATATCCACTCCGGATATATTCACAATTTTTTCTTTGACTTTTAAACTCCACTAAGGTTTCAATTGCCTGATCTTCTGCCTAACTGGCTTGAATCCTTCTTTAATGGGAAGGCGATGAAGAACAATGTCAGTGGACAAACCCACCATGTCTTCATGAGACCATGCAAACACATCCTAGAATTGGGTTAATAGTGAAACTATGTCATTCCGTTGGTTTGGGGTAAGGTCTGAACCAATCTGGATTAGCTTAGGGTTTTCTAAGGTTCCAAGATTGAAAGAAGTGGTTTGGTCAAGGTTGGGTTTAGGCTTATCTATGACCCATTCCTTAATCTCTTGAGGTGTCTCAATGTCCTCTTGTATATCCATCAAGTCTGAGTCCAACTTTACATCAAAGTTAAAGCCCTTATGGAGAGAAGGCACCTCATCAGCAAGTACATGCACATCTAAATTCAGAGTCCTGAAACAAAATATGCTTTCACTTAATATATGAGACTGTTTAATCATACACAAGTGTTAGCATGTACTGATAAAATAACTGCTAATACTGGTTAGAAAAGTAAGCAATTAAAGTTATCTACGGGGCAGAGATTTTTTTGCCCATTTTACCCTCATCGACCAATGCATGGAGTGCTGCTCCAATTGTCAAGGGCAAAGTCCTGATGGAATGCAATGATGGAGGGATTATCATTGTCCTCTTTTTCCCAAATGATAACCATGACATCTGGACAATCATCGTCTTGGGTATGTCTATTTGTATGTTCATCATAAACAATGACGCGTATGCCTGACATCATCAAAGTGATGTTATGTTTATATTTCCGCTCTTTCTCTTCCACTTTGGGATTAGGAATCAACACCTCTTTTTCTTTGAATGGTACTGGTTTGGGAAACAACATAGCCATAACATGGGCTGACACCTTTACTGGAGACTGTATCAGCTCATGCGGTGCAGATGGAAGAAATCACCGTGTGACGGAAGCTTGAGGAACCTGCTTGTGCTTATAAGGATTCCTATGATTGGAACTGGCAGTATAGCCTAGTCCAGCTGTCCCAATTTGACTGGACACTTGAATAGGGTGCTTAATACCCTGCTGATTTTTACCAAGCCCTTGTCCAGGCTGATGACCCAATGACATCATTTCTTGTGTGGCCGACATAACCTCGGTAGAAATATTGGGTACGGGAAGTGGTGCTCCAATAGGATGGTATTGAGTGTTACTCACTTCCAAGGTATGAAAATTGGCCGGCTCAACTTCTGAGTTGAAGATGATGATTGGCAGATCTCCTTGTTCAGGACATTCCGGCTCAGCGTTAACAGTGACTAGACTGTTGTTAATAATGTATTTGAGGTGTTGATGTAGTGTGGAGGGAACAACTCCAGCCATGTGTATCCATGGTCTCCTCAATAGCAGGTTGTATCCTGAATCTATCCCGAGGACATGAAAGGATACATTGAATGTATTTGGACCAATCTCAATTGGCAGCTCAATCTTTCCGACGGAATTTCGTCGGGATCCATCAAAAGCTTTGATAACCGTATATATATATACAGACAGAAATGAAAACCACGGACCGAAGTTTGGGCATACGCACACCACACGACTCTCAACGTGTAGAATAGTGTGTGCAAAGATGAAGAGAAAGGCTTTATAGAGTGTGAGAAGGCTTACAGTGGGCTGCCAATACAGACTTCTATGACTCTATATGGATAATTAGTCAGCTCCCGCCGGTAAATGTATAGCTATATGTGAGCTAACAGGTGTTTAAAAAAGAACAAACACTCAATATGGGTGTGTACAAAGTAAATTAGGCAGGGCTTCCTTGCCTTTTCCTCTTTTCAAAATGGCTACCCCAAGCCCTCTATTTATAGAGGGGGGAGCCATAGGTGTACCTGTGGCAGCCACAAATGCACCTGCGAGTGCCCGGGGTGCCCCGGGTTCTGCGGGTCCCGCCGTGTCGCAGTACGTACATTCGGACAACGCATTGTTCGCTCGGTCGTTCATAACTTTCAATCCGGAAGTCTGATGGAAGCGTGCCATACCATTCCGGAAAGCTCTTTCTGAGAGCTACACAATGACATAGGATTTTCCCTTTTTTGATTCAGGGAAGATGGGTACATGATCAAAATAGCATTTTTGGTTTTCCGTCAGGCAATCCGGTGAGCTGTTTTGCGTAGTTTGCGCTCCGAAGTTAAGATATGGGTCTTGTGGAGCTTCTATGGAAGCAAATTGGGTTGAAATGAGTTTATTTGGTTTGAAGTGAAGTTGAGTTGGCAAAATGACCATTTTGCCCCTCCCGGTGTTATCTCCGGTTTTCACACATTTGCACCCGTCTTTTCGCAGGGTTATCTTTGAGATTGTCATGCTGTTGACTCTGAATATCCTCAGGGTTATCTCTGAGGTTGAAATTGATGTTGTGGTCCTCCAGGGTTATCTCTGGAGTGAAAAAGACGCTTTTTCCCTCCTGCATAGTTAGTAATAGGAAAAGAAAATTTCGAGTGTCTACAATATATATATATTTATTTATTTATATTCTTGACTGGCCTGGAGTTTATTTCGTATTTATATATGTATGTATATATATATAAAAGCAGTAAAAGGCCAAGAAGTAAACTCCAGGCAGAAGGGAATGTAAATATATATATATATATATATATATATATATATATTATCAAATCGAACTCGAATGAGTCGAGGATAGAATATTGATATGTTTATCTTTGCCTAAATCTGGCTATTATATATATATATATATATATATATATATATATATATATATATATATATATAAGCAATACAAAGCCACGTATCGACAATCCGGGCATACCCACACAACGCGACCCTCAGCGTTAATGAATTTATATGTATATAGAAGTAGTTGAAAGCTTAAAAATCTGAAAAATCTTATAGTGGGCTGCCAAGAAGATTTCAGATAGCTTTTGAAGCCTGAAAACTCGATTTCCATCGGTTAAACTTTAGTATGTTACAAAACATGAGCTTATAAGTGTTTAAAAAGAAGAATCACTCAGTTTAGAGCACTCTAGCAAGGGTTACAGGTTGAAATGGACAGAGTTTTCTCTACTTTTTCCCTTTTTTTTTAAATGAGCTTCCAAGAGCTCATATTTATAGACCAAGGAGCCGCAGGTAAACCCGCGGCAGCCGCAGGTCTACCTACAGCTTCCCGGGTTATCCCGGGCTCGACGAGTCCCCTCGTCTCAAAGTACATGCACTTGGGCTATGCTCTGTCCATTCGAACCTTCATAACTTTCAATTCGGGCTTCCAATAAAGGAGTGTTGTACCTTTTCAGGAAGCTGTTTTTGAGAGCTATACAATGACATGGGATTAGAGGTTGTACAAAGCTGGGAAGATGGGTCCATGACCAGATATCAAAGTCTTCAAAATATATCCGATGTGCTGTCTTATGCAGATGTCACTCGGGATTTGAGATATGGTTCTTGTGGGACACCTTAATACACAGTGTGGATTGAAATGTGTTGAGACGACGTGAATTTGAAGTTGAGGTTGAAAAATGATGATTTTTCCCCCACGGGGGTTATCTCCAGCTTTTGCACAGATGTAGCAGTAGTTTCGCAGGGTTATCTCTGAGATTGGACTGCTGTTGGTACTAAATGTCCTTAGGGTTATCTCTAAGGTTGGCTTGACCTCCTGGGGTTATCTCCGGGGTTGAACTGAGTATCCCGAGATTGTCTCTGGGGTTGAAACTATGTCTCTCGGGGTTATCTCAAGATTGAAAATTGGATCTCCAGGAGTTATCTCTGGGATTAAAACTGATGTGACTTCTAGGGTTATCTTTGGAAGATGATTCTGCCGTCCTGCATGGTTAGTAATAGGAATTAAAAATTTTGAGTGTCTACAGATGTCCCTCTTTATCAGATTCACGCGATGTAATGGCATATGATAAAGACCACTAGACACTTGAAATGTGATAAGATAATTATGATGTAGATGTAATACAGCATAATGCGAATGTAATGCAACATGATGTTTTTTATGCTGAGTGTTGTTCATTGGAATGATTTCCAATAGGATATGATAATTGCCTGCTCTCACCGCTTCTGTTGGGGGGAGTTGTAAATGATGACCCTGTTGAACTGCTTGGATGTCTACTCGACCGGTTGTTTCCAAAGCTCTTCTCATAGGACTTTCCTGATGCATCGTTGGGGTTATCGCCATCAATTTGAACCGTCCATCAGTGCTATTTGAGCTTGATTTGCTGACAAGTTGCAGAGATGTCTCCAAAATCTTTGGAATGGAGGTTTCTTCATGATTGAGACCACAAGATGTTGACATTGGGGTTATCTCCAAAGTCCTTAATCCTCTATACAGGCCTTCCACCAAAGATGTACTTCCCATGTACAAGTGACACTTTGGGGAATCGATTCTTGATTGCTGAAGATCTGTATAACAGAATCCATCATCGGTCCTCCCTGATGAGGATGGTTTCCCATGGTTTGTATTGTCAGGTTTCTCTGTCGCTTCGTTGGAGTTATTGCCAATGGTTTGTAATGTCAGGGCTGCCTGACACTCGTTGTGATGGATTTCAACGGCTGGCATCATCGGATCCATTTCAATTCTTTGTTGGAGTTATTGCCAACGGCTGGTGATGTCAGGGCTGCCTGACCCTCGTTGAAATGGATTTCAATGGATGGCATCATCGGATCCCTTTCGATTCTTCATTAGATTTATTGCCAAGGCTGGTGATGTCAGGGCTTCCCGACCCTCGTTGAAATGGATTTCAACGACTGGTTGTATGAAATCACTGCTGGGGTGGGATTTCTTGTGACACCCCCAAAATAGATATACATCACCCATCTTGAGTCACCAAATATATGGTACAAAATTCAAAAACAACTTAATAATACGACTGTTGTGTAAAATACGACAAAATATAAACTGAGAGTTTTAATACAAATATTGTCTTCTAGACAGTATTCAACTCAAATGGAGTCCTCAATGTATTATCACACTATGTCATAGAATAGTGAGGATTACTAATGCTATCATCTGGACCGTCACTCCGTTCCTCGACTAGTCCCGGCTACGTTCTCATTTCCTAAAGAGGACGATGAAAGCAAAAGGGTGAGCTCAACTAGCCCAGTAAGAAATATTATGACTAAGATAATGCAGAATAATTTATCTTTAGCCTTCAACAAATTAAAACCGATAAAATATAACAAACATCAAGTTTAAGCTCATAATTGAACAAGTAATCCATTAGAAGAGTCAAGTAGAGCATAAAATCTACTATCTTCTATGATTTAAAAGGTTTTTCATCACTTTTATCACTGAGACTCAGCTTAATAAATAATCTACATCATCGAATCACCCCCGCACTACGGCCAAGGATATTCTTTAGTATCACGACTACAAATTATCCATGCACTACGGGCCAAGGATATTCGTGTATTCATCAATGGTCATGATCATGCCAACAACTGTACATCAATGCACTACAGGCCAATGAGAACTTTTACCGCATCATGTAACATTTCGGTCATGATTATACCGAATAATCCCTAGTCATAATCATACCAAGTCCATCTATGCACTACAGGCCACAGATGACTTTCAACATAATATAAACATGAGGATGATGACAATGATATAAGAATTCAATAAAACAAGTTCAAGGATAAATTTTTAAAGATTTATAATTTAATTTATCCAGAAATCAATAACGTCCAAATTGTCAACATGATACTGCTTTGTGGAGTTAAATTCAAGAATAATATTGTACCAAAAATAATTTGGACCGAAAACGAATCAATTTTTATCATGAATAGTATCCCAGGTGAAAAGTACTCAAATAAATAGTACCCCGTGAATAGTACTCCAGCATGAAAAAGTTAAAACTTATCAAGAATGCTTAGAATAATATTTCCATGAAAAGATATTGGATGAAGCGCAAATATCAAGGATATTCTAGTAATTCCATGGAGTATAGAAGTCAAAATTTTAACAAAACGAGTATAGAATTCGAAATCTGAAACGAAATAATATTATTTACATATGAGTATGGAAGAAAATATTATTTCAAGCGAATATTGAACAAAAATAACATCCCTTACCTTGAAAAGAAGAGTATTCCAACTGGTATAGCGGGGATATTCTTAAAGAAAGCTTTCACTATTTTCTACGCTCAAAGCTTTCTAAAACTCTAAAGAAATACGCTCAAGATTATAGAAGAAGAATTTTCTGATCCTGGTGTAATTTTCAATTCAAACTTAAGCGCCTATTTATAGGAAAATGCTAGAACGTCATAAGAGATTAAATAATAAAATAATATTATTTAATTTTTTTTCCACGCACATTTTCTTGACCAAAACTCAGCCACCACTAGTGGGCCCTGCCAAAATAAGCAACTTTCCATAACCAAAAAGTTGGGTCCACCATGTTTTTAATAAAAAATTTATAACACCTCTTAAACTCCCATACGAAATCGAATTCTCTACAACTTTGCAGAAGAAAGTTTTTCCAAATTCCAAACTGAAAATATCCGAATTCCTTAAACGGATAATTTTTAACACCTCTTAAAATTCATAACAAATCATACATTAATTTTTAACGGTTCAAAATTTGTGGACAAATACTCAACTTATATATGCATAACATATCCAAAAATCAAAACGATCCAACGGTTAGATTAAAATTATAACTCACGCAATAGAGTTCTAAGAACACCGATTTGATTTTTTAATACCTCCAATCCGACAAAATACTGATAAAACACCTCAACATTAATTCCTTCATTTATAACCACATAAAATAAATATTTTCCTAACCATCATTTATGTCCACATAAAATAAACAATAAGTCTTGCCGGACAGGAAAACTGCACAGGTGAATTTTTTTTTTTGCTTGTGATTCCAAAAAATGTATAGTATTTATTCCAACAAGAATTTTTACAAAATATAGTGTTTTAGGTGTAATATGGATACACATATAAAAATAGGGTTATACAGTCTAAAACACTATATTTTGTAAAAATTCTTGTTGGAATAAATACTATACACTTTTTGGAATCACAAGCAAAAAAAAAAAACACCTGTCCAATAAACCGGTCTAATTGACTGGTCTGTGTAGAAGCACCCTAAAATAAATATTTTCTTATCATATAAATCAATAATTAATTATTCACAAATAATATTACAGAATCATAATAATGACAACCAGTAGTTCCTCGGAAAGAGGGGCTTTCAGATAAGGATTTCTCCTTCTTGGTGCGAATTAGGTGACCAAACCTCTCGATGTGAACTTTCTAGACATTGCCAATAATGCTATCTAATAATATTATTCAAATAATATGAATTATTGATTTGATAATGGGAAATACTGTGCAGTGACAATTATTGAAACAACAATAATATAAAATATCAACGCAACAATTATTGAATCAATAAAATAAAATATTGAACAGTAATTACTGTAATAATTTTTGAGTAGTGCCTTCTTACGTAAGAATCAATAATTCAAAAATACTGTGCAATACCGTGTGCTACTGTGCAATCCCGCGTATTACTATATTTTAACAACCGGGTATTCTAACAGTTAACGATAAAACTTTCACCGTTATTTTTATAAAAAGATATTTTTGTCGTTTTCTCAATCCGATAATAATTCTGTTGTGGGGTCCACCAATGATTGTGCCGTTGTACGAATATTCCCTGTTAAAACGAATATTCCATGACCAGTCGAATATAATATAACAACTTGCATACTTTGTAAAATTTATAAATATTACCCACAACTATAACATTATATTAAATTCACTCCATAATATTCAAAAATGATATTTATAGAAAATTCATCTTTATTCATAAAAGTTTGGGTCTTACAACCTCCCCTTCTTATGAAATTTTACCCTCAAAATTAGGGTACATACCTGGTATGATGAATAGGTAAGGATACCTTGATTTCATTTCAGATTCTAACTCCCAGGTCATTTCCTCAACATCGTGGTTTCTCCACAAAACTTTGACTTGCGGTATAACCTTGGAGCGTAAAATATGCTCCTTATCCAAGATTTTAACAGGAACCTCTTCATACGTTAAATCTTTCGCTATTTCGTCCGGTTCTAACTCAATAATGTGGTTCGGGTCTTTCACATATTTACGTAACATAGATATGTGAAAAATGTTATGAACACGAGACATACATGGCGGTAAGGCGAGTCTATAGGCCACAGTTCCTACTCGTTCGAGGATTAAAAATGAGCCAATGAATCGAGGATTGAGCTTTCCTCTCTTTCCAAATCTCGTAACTCCATTCCATGGAGCAACAGGTAACAACACATGTTCTCAAATATTGAATTCCACGTCCTTTCGATGAAGATCAACATAACTCTTTTGTCGATCTTGTGAGGTTTTTATACGTTGTCGGATCATTTGAATCTTTTCTGTAGTCATGCGTACCAACTCCGGTCCCAATAACGTTGTTTCACCCACCTCATCCCAGCATACTGGAGAATGACACTTTCTTCTATAGAACGCCTCGAATGGAGCCATGCTAATACTTGCCCGATAACTGTTGTTGTAAGAAAACTCCACCAATGGTAAGAACTTGTCCCAACTTCCCTTGAAGTCAAGGACACAGAGTCTTAATAGATCTTCAAGAGTTTGGATAGTCCTCTCTGATTGCCCGTCCGTTTGAGGATGATAAGCCGAACTAAATTGTAAATTCGTGCCCATAACTTTTTGCAAACTAACCCAAAATCTTAAAGTGAATCATGGGTCTCGATCAGAAACTATGGATACTGGCATACCATGCAATCTTACAATCTCGTTTATGTACATATGAGTAAGACGTTCAAGTGTATAAGTTTCTCGTATAGGTAAGAAATGAGCTGACTTGGTTAATCTATCAACAATGACCCAAATCGCATCTATGCCTTGAGAAACCTTGGGAAGACCGGTAACGAAATCCATGGTAATGTGCTCCCACTTCCATTCTAGAATTTCAAGTGGTTGCAATGGACCTTTTGGTACTTGATGCTCCTCCTTGACTCATTGACAAGTTAGACACCTTGAGATAAACTCCGCGATCTCTCTCTTCATATTGCTCCACCAAAATGTATGTCGAAGATCACGATACATTTTGGTACTCCCAAGATGGATTACAAATGGTGTGTTGTGCGCCTCCATCATGATTTTAAACTTTAAATCTGGGTCGTTAGGAACACAAAGTCTGGAGTTAACTCAAAGTATTCCTTCTTCATCGATTCTTGCTTTCGGCATAGCACCTTCTTGCACTTTCTTCCTCATATGCATCAGCTCCAGGTTTGTGGCTTGAGCAGCTTTAACTTTATCGATTAAAGTCGGTTCTACTCGTATATTTGCCATCATCACGTGGGTCCACGTCCCTGGAGTCTTTAACTCTATCTCCATCCTTTGCAAGTCATATAAAATGGGACTTTGCGTTGACAATATCGCACTTGTACCCGCATATGATCTTCTACTCAATGCGTCAGCTACTACGTTCGCTTTACCAGGATGGTATTGAATGGTATGATCATAATCTTTCAACAGTTCAAGCCAACGTCGTTTTCGCATATTGAGTTCCTTTTGGGTAAAGAAATATTTGAGGCTTTTATGATCCGTAAAGATCTCAACTTTCCCCCCATACAAGTAATGCCTCCAAATTTTAAGTGCGAAGACAATAGCTGCAAACTCAAGATCATGAGTAGGATAATTCCTCTCATATTCTTTGAGTTGTCGAGAGGCATAGGCTATGACTTTCCCATGTTTCATGAGAACACATCCTAACCCTTTGCCCGAAACATCACTGTAGATGATAAATCCCTCCGAGCCAGATGGTATTGTCAGAAAAGGTGCTGAAATGAGTCTCCTCTTGAGTTCTTGAAAACTCTTCTCACATTCCACGCTCCAACCGAATTTTGTATCTTTTCGAGTTAGCTGAGTTAATGGAGTAGCGATTCGAGAAAACACTTTTATGAATCTCCGATAATAACCAGCTAAGCCGAGAAAGCTACGTACTTCGGTCACTGATTTAGGTTGCTCCCAGCTTTGAATAGCTTCAATCTTTGCCTAGTCAACAGATATTCCATAACTTGATACTACGTACCCAAGGAATGCTACTTCCTCAAGCCAGAACTCGTATTTCTTCATCTTGACATAAAGCTTGTTTTCACGAAGCTTTTGGAGTATCAGCCTCAAGTGTTGCTCATGATCTTCATGGCTTTTGGAATATATGAAGATGACATCAATAAAGACGACCACAAAGTGATCCAAATATTCCTTGAATACTTGGTTCATCATAACCATGAAGGCAGCAGGAGCATTAGTCAATCCAAAAGATATGACCAGGAATTCATAATGCCCGTACCGAGTTCTGAAAGCCGTCTTTGGAATGTCATCGATTCTAATCTTTAACTGATGATATCCGGAACAAAGATCGATCTTTGAAAAGAATTTGGCGCCTTGTAACTGGCCAAACAGGTCATCAATACGTGGTAATGGGTACCTATTCTTGATGGTGACATGATTCAACTCCCGATAATCAATACAAAGTTGCATACTCCTATCTTTCTTCTTCACGAATAAAACAATCAATTTTTGCATGATGAGTAGTTAACCAATCAATCCCTAGAATTATGTCAAATGCAAGTATTTTCAATGAAATAAGATCGACAGGTAATGTGAGGGTACCGATTTGAACCAAACAAGACTTATAAACAGTGGATGTAATGAAGGTTTCTCCCAACGGAGTTTCAACAGATAAGTCAAAGTCTAATTTCTCCGGAGTCAAATTTAAACGTTGAGCGCAAGTAGGAGAAATAAAAGAATGGGTAGAACCGGTATCAATTAAGGTATAGACTTCGCTAGAGTTTATGATAAGCTTATCCGTGATGACCTCGTTCGGGTTCCTTGCTTTCTGGGATGTCACGACAAACGCTCTCCCTTGAACTACTGACTTTGACTTTTCTAGGATGGCCTTTGGTGCCTCCATCCCAGCTGGACTTATCTCCGGTGCACGAAAAAATCGGGCTAGGTGACCTTCTCTTCCACAATTATAACACGCTTTGGACAACATCGCGTAGTTTAGATTGATGTGTCCCTCCCCTCCACATTTGAAGCATATGATAGGTGGTCGTTCTCCTTTCTTAACAACGGGTGCTGGTGTTGACGTCTTTCCATCATTGTTGAATCTCCTCTTCTTGAAATGTCCACTCTTATTTTCATGGCCATGATTACCACCAAAGTGGTTACCATTTCTGGCATGTTGATTCCCTCCACATTTGTTATCACCGCTTCGATGACTGCTACCACTGATATTATCATTTTGTCGGCTAGCTTTCTTTTGGTTGGGTGACTCATTATCACGTTCCAATAACTAAGCCCTATTCACAACATCTGAATACAAGAAAAGTTTGTAAGAGATAAGGTATTGACGTATCTCGGGTTTCAAAACTCTTAGAAACATCCGCATCATTCTCTCCTCATTATAAACTAAGTGGGACGCAAACCGGGATAACTTAGCAAACTTGGCTTCGTACTGTGACACGGTCATGTTGTTTTTCTCCAGTTTAATGAACTCTACCTCTTTCATGTGACGAATACTTTCGGAAAGTACTTGTCGTTGAACAATTCTTGGAATTTCTCCCAAGACATCTTCAGTGCGGCAGGTTGAGTACACTTTACAGATTCCCACCAGTAATCTACTTTTTCCCACAACATGAAGGTGGCAAAGGGAACCTTTTGCTCCTCAGAGCATCCCAAGACATCAAATATCTTGTTGATATGCTTTATCCTTAAGTGGTTTTGGCTCTCCAAAAAACTCCGGTGGTCCCAGCTCCTTGAAATGTTTAGCGTTGGATCGTGTCAAGAGTTGCCGGTGTTTCCACACATCATTTGGATAGAGTCTCTCTTGCCTGATGTTGCATGAATAGAAGAAAGCCTCTGAACATTTCATTATTCATCATTTGGTCAGTGTTGTTGTTTGCATGAGGATTGTTGCCTTCCTGATGCACATTATCCTAATTGTTAATATGTGGAGACTCAACGGTCTCCTGTGCTCCATTGCTATTCTCAACATTCTCAGATGTCATTTTCAAATACTGCCACAAAACAAGGGTTAATTGATATGTCACATATTATCCTATACTCTGACCGACCAATTAAATACCAAATAAACTTAGGTAGGTTATACTAGCGAAGGAATTCCCCGTCTCTCCCCTCCTAGTTCTTGTCTCACATCTCAGCCAGGGATCATATCCCTAAGCTTTGATACCAATTGTGACGCCCCCAAAATAGGTATACATCACCCATCTTGAGTCACCAAATACATGGTACAAAATTCAAATACAACTTAATAATACAACTATTGTGTAAAATACGACAAAACATAAACTGAGAGTTTTAATACGAATATTATCTTCTAGACAGTATTCAACTCAAATGGAGTCCTCAATGCATTTATTATCACACTATTTCATAGAATAGTGAGGACTACTAATGCTATTATCTGAACTGTTACTCCATTCCCCGACTAGTCCCGACTACGTTCTCATTTTCTGAAGAGGACGATGAAAGCAAAAGGGTGAGCTCAACTAGCCCAGTAAGAAATATTATGACTAAGATAATACAAAATAATTTATCTTTAGCCTTCAACAGTGTTAAACTGATAAAATATAACAAACATCAAGTTTAACTGTAGGGGAACAAGCAATCCATTAGAAGAGTCAAGTAGAGCATAAAATCTACTATCTTCTATGATTTAAAAGGTTTTTCATCACTTTTATCAGTGAGACTCAACTTAATAAATAATCCACATCATCGAATCACCCCTGCACTACGGCCAAGGATATTCTTTAGTATCACGACCACAAATTATCCATGCACTATGGGCCAAGGATATTCGTGTATTCATCAATGGTCATGATCATGCTAACAACTGTCCATCAATGCACTACAGGCCAATGAGGACTTTTACCACATCATGTAACATTACGGTCATGATTATACCGAATAATCTTTGGTCATAATCATACCAAGTCCATCTATGCACTACAGGCCATAGATGACTTTCAACATAATATAAACATGAGGATGATGACAATGATATAAGAATTCAATAAAACAAGTTCAAGGATAAATTTTTAAAGATTTATAATTTAATTTATCCATAAATCAATAACGTCCAAATTGTCAACATGATACTGCTTTGTGGAGTAAAATTCAAGAATAATATTGTACCAAAAATAATTTGGACCGAAAACGAATAAATTTTTATCACGAATAGTACCCTGGGTGAATAGTACTCGAGCAAATAGTACCCCATGAATAGTACTTCGGGAATAGTAACCCCGTGAATCGTACTCCGGCATGAAAAAGTTAAAACTTATCAAGAATGCTCAGAATAATATTTTCATGAAAAGATACTGGATGAATCGCAAATATCAAGGATATTCTACTAATTTCATGGAGTATAGAAGTCAAAATTTTAACAAAACGAGTATAGAATTCGAAATTTGAAATGAATAATATTACTTACATACTACAGAGTATGGAAGAAAATATTATTTCAAGCGAATATTGAACAAAAATAACATCCCTTACCTTGAAAAGAAGAGTATTCCAACTGGTATAGCTGGGATATTCTTGAAGAAAACTTTCACTATTTTCTACGCTCAAAGCTTTCTAAAACTCGAAAGAAATACGCTCAAGATTATAGAAGAAGAATTCTCTGATTCTGGTGTGATTTTCAATCCTAACTTAAGCGCCTATTTTTAGGAAAATGCTAGAACGCCATAGGAGACTAAATAATAAAATAATATTATTTATTTATTTTCCACGCACATTTTCTTGACCAAAACTCAGCCACCACTAGTGGGCCCCACCAAAATCAGCAACTTTTTACACCAACCAAAATGGGGGGTCCACCATGTTTTTAATAAAAACATTTATTTTCCAAAACATCAATAATTCAAAAAAATAGCTCTTTTATCAGAAAAATATGAATTTTATGTCCATTCCACAAGAAATCGAATTCTCTACAACTTTGCAGAAGAAAATTTTTCCAAATTCCAACCAACAAATATCCGAATTCCACAAACGGACAATTTTCAACACCTCTAAAAATTCATAACAAATCATACGTTAATTTTTAACGGTTCAAAATTTGTGGACAAAATACTCAACTTATATATGCATAACATATCCAAAAATCGCAACGATCCAACGGTCGGATTAAAATTATAACTCACGCAATAGAGCTTTAAGAACAGCGATTTGATTTTTTAATACCTCCAATCCGACAAAATCCTGATAAAACACCTCAACATTAATTCCTTCATTTATAATCACATAAAATAAATATTTTCCTATCCATCATTTATGTCCACATAAAATAAATATTTCCTTATCATATAAATCAATAATTCATTATTCACAAATAATATTACGAGAATCACAATAATGACAACCAGTAGTTCTCCTGGAAAGAGAGGGCTTTCCAATAAGGATTTCTCCTTCTTGGCGCCGCAATTATTAGGTGACCAAACCTCTCCTTGTGAAACTTTCTAGACATTGCCAATAATGCTATCTAATAATATTATTCAAATAATATGAATTATTGATTTGATAATGGGAAATCTTGTGCGATGACAATTATTGAAACAATAATAATATAAAATATCAACGCAAAGAATTATAGAATCAATAAAATAAAATATTGAGCAATAATTCTTCAGTAACAATTATTACAGTAGTGCCTTCTTACGTAAGAATCAATAATTCAAAATATCTGCATGCAATACCGGTGTCTTTGTTATGCAACCCCGCATATTACTATATTTTAACCACCCACCGGGTATTCTAACAGTTAACGGTAAAACTTTCGTCGTTATTTTTATAAAAAGATATTTTTGTTGTTTTCTCAATCCGACAATAATTTCGTTGTGGGGTCCACCAATGATTGTGCCGTCGTACGAATATTTCTGTTAAAACAAATATTCTCTGACCAATCGAATATAATATAACAACTTGGGTACTTTAAAAAATTTATAAATATTACCCACAACTATAACATTATATTAAATTCACTCCATAATATTCAAAAATGATATTCATCTTTATTCATAAAAGTTGGGATCTTACATTTATGATGAAATGTATGCTTTTGATTGCAATTACAACCCTAGGTTGATGGCATCGAACCTTCACTGTGTGGTTTTAGAAATTCCAAGGACGAAATTTTTATAAGCGAGGAAGAATGTGACAACCCAGAAAATCGGATTGTCCATAATTTAAGTTTAAAGAATTAGTTATTAATAAAATAAATTTTTATTAATAATATTCTGTACTATGTGTTTATTAATCGTTCTAGAACCTAGGATGATTATAATACGTGAGGATTCTGGCTACGAGCTAGACTTGAACGAGTAAGAATTTTCAAGATAAAAATAAAAAAATTTCGGGAACAAAAATATTTCTGGAGAAAAAGACGAAATAGACACTATTCACCTAACAAAACCCTAAGGGTTAGGGTTTGAATAACCTAAGCCTTTCCGAGAGTTCGGTATGTCAAAATGACATTCCGTCGAAAGATTTGACGATAATATATCGTGAAAAGTTAAGTAAGCCGATAAATGTTTTTCTCAAAAAACGTGCAAAAATCTGACAAAATAAAAATGACAAAAAGTACTGTTATGTACTTTTCATTCGTTTAACTACGTTTGGGGAAAGTGTGAAGGAAAACTCTTAATGTCGAAAAGTATTTTTTCAGTTTTTCGGAGATCCGAGGAATACGTAAAAGTTAATCGGTAGACGGAATATCCAAAAAGATTTGGATTCCGAGAACCACAGTTTTTAAAACTATCAGACGAATCCCAAAAGACGGAACCAGGAAACTTCCAGGGGAAGTTTTGTGAATAGTAAGGAGGTGGAATAGTAAGGAGGTGTGAATAGTAATTTAGGGGCGAAATAACTATTTTGCCCCTAGCTTTGAAAATCTATAAAAGGAAGCCTTAACCTCATTTGTTTGAGATTTTCAAAATTCTCTAACATTTGAGAGAGAGAGAGAGAGAGAGATTCGGATGAGGAAGAAGAGGAAAAGGAGGAAGAAAAGCTTACTCGTGTGCAAACTTTGTCCGGCGGAAGGAGATTAAAGGAGAAAGGTAATCTGAAACCTTGTCTCATATAATTTTTCTTTAAGTTTTCTATGTTTAAATTATAGCTTAATGAGAATAGAAGTAAAAGATGTTAGGAAAGATTTTATATGGTTCAAATCATGAGAAAATGAAGAAATAATAATTTGAAGTTTACGTTATAAATTTCTTTAGGAAGTATAAGTTTTGTAATAAATTTGAGCGATCCAAATGAAACATATGAATGATTCGTTGAAATAAGTAAGGAATGGTGTTTTATAACATTGAATTCTAAGAAAAAGTGAAATCGTAATCAAAATATCGATTAAAAATGAAACGAACGAAGAACGCGAAGAACACGCGAAGAATACGAAGAACGTTGTTGATGGAGAAATCTAAAACCATCGTAGAATAATTGTTGTTGATGGACAAGTTTAAGACCATCACGTATAAGTTAGAATCTTATTGCTTGGTTAGGAACGGTATAAACATTCATGAAGAATGGATTAAACTTCACTATAACGACGTTATGGCAAATTTTTTGTAAAAGACGAACGAGAATTAGAAAGTGTGTAAATGAACCTGAAGGTGTAGGGTTTCATAAGAATGTAAGAGAATGTAGAAAACGTGAGTCATGGGATTAAGAACGAACGAGTTTTGAGTTCAGATGACCGAATTACGGACAAACGAACAAAGAACGTTAATAACGTAAAAATGAACGAAGGATGAAGATAAAGCCAATCGAATGGCATGTTAACGGATTCAGAACAAAGTTCTGTCTAAGGGGAATTGAAGTACGTAAGATAAGGAAGATAATGGTTGTGGAATGACCTCGTTTCGATTTATAACAAATAAGTTATGAAATCAGGAAGTAAGCGTCTCAAAATAATTAAACACTTAGAAATTTTTTTCAAGAATTAGGGCTTGGCGCCGTAGCGCCAGCCATGCTTTGTAAGGTGGCCCCACAACGCCAGACCGGGGAGTTGAGCACTGGAAACTCGCACCGCAGCGTGAGCAATAGCAAGGAGGGTGGCACCGCGGCGCTAGTGGCGCTGCAACGTGAGGGGAAAGAAGGGAACCGGCGCCGCAGCGCCGGTGCAGAGCAAGGCCCATGATGATCTTTTAACTGCTCAAATCCTGGGGGAAGTGTAATGAAAGCTAATGAACATATAGTTCATCGAATGTAACACATAAACAAGCTATTTAAACCTTAGATGAAGGTTAAACGGAAAGATTAAACGAGATTAAAAGATAAAGAATGTGAACGCGGGTTACAAAACCGATATCCGGGGATCGTAGTCGCGATAAACGAACGTGAGGGATTGCTATGATTGTAATTTCTTAGACGTTGAGTGACGAGGGTAATGAATAACATTTCGATGTTATGTTGTGGTAATGAGAGATAAGTGTAAAGCGTATAGACACTGTGAACGCAACGCTATTGCGATGAACAATCGGTCTTAGCATACAATGAATGATATGGCTTCGACATTAAGAACGAGTAATGAACGCGGGGTTCCGGTATTGAATAACAAAAGTATTAAGTAAGATAAGAATTATCAAGAAAGCCGTAATGAAGGTAATAAGATTAATGAAAGTCGAATGTGAGTCGGATAAGGAATGAATCTTGAGGTATTGCATTTAGTTGCCAGAAAGCCATAAGGAATGAGAAATTGACTTAACGAACATTATAGTTTAATGGTTCAGATAAGTTAAGATAAGTTTAGGTTGTGGTATAATCGTAACCTTTGATGGTTGACATATGGGAGCTAGGCTAAACAATTCCTTCAGAAAGCGAAGGTATATATGAAACTGGCAACCGATCTAACTCACTATGATGGCAGTGTAGATGAGACAGGAACTTGTTTATTGGTTTTTTGTGGGAAACCACTCAGAGTACCATATGGACTACTAGTAGAGACGCGATGTATGCTGAGTCCTAGAGAAGTTATAAGAAGAAGATAAGAATGCAAATCATCAAAGATGATGAACGTATTGAGTAAGACATCTCCGTATATCATGATGCCGTAAACCAATAATGAAAGTTGGTCGCGTAAACTTAGATTGCAAGAACGCGAACCCTAAGAAGTAAAGTTAAGTAAACCAAAGCATAAGTCAAGTATATGACCAATTGTTGTATGTGTTATTTCCTTATGTGTTTTATAGGGATTAGAATGAGCAGTTAAGCATAAGCTGTAGCTGTGCGTAAGGCAAGTTTCCTAACTTCATTCATATTCTAAATGAATTCTAGTTTCTAAAACTTCTCAGATGTTGAACTTGAGAAGTTCTATCTATGTGCGAATGTGTGATATTTGTACAAGGTGGTAGAACGTATGAGGCCTTGTGCCATAATTTGAACACTTCGGTGTTTCTATGATATGTACTATTTCTGTGATTGAACTATTCAATAAGAGAATGTTTTGTTTATACAAGAATCGTTATTGTTAAGTCTGTGCTATTAATTCTAGTCAGACATGATGTGTATGGAAAAGGTAGAAGAATGAAAGTATTTCAACGTGAATGTGACTAATGTTTTAAAATGATAGGAATCGAGATTATTCCTATTATTCAAGCTGCTTCATAACCTTTGTTCGGTTATCGAAGTTCTAAAGGAATATTTGAATTCTTGAAGTTGTTTGTTTAGCTGTTATGACTTGCTGAGCAATTGAATGCTCACACTTGCTTTAAATGAAAAACATATTTAGCGTACGATGTTAGAAGAACTTAAGGATCCCGTAAAGATCAAGCTGACGATGTCCAGATGAAGTGCGATTTAGTTTAAGAATGAGCGTGAAGATCAAGCGAAGACTTGTAATGTAGAATAATGAAATTAAACTATAGACTAGTTTAATGAACTATTAAGTATCCTTGGTGGCGGATGAAAGTCACTTGTGTAAGATGTAAAGAATAATGTAATTATCATTATTTGTAATGAACGAGGTTATAAGGTATTAGAACCTGGGAATTGTCGTATGTTGTTATATTTCACTATATAATGATGTATGTTTGGAAAGAAGTGGGACCATGACGTACAGAATTCGGGTGTGAAGATAGACCAGATTTTGGGGTGTTACAGAGTGGTATCAAAGTTGATAGGTTATAAATCTTAGGTATGAGTACCTAAGACTATAATCGTAGAGAGAATGATAAGAAGATCACCATATGATCATAGTGAATCATAATAACAGATGATCTGTTAAACGATGAATGATTTATAGCTAATGCTATAGATGAATGGTACTACGAAGTAGTACGGGAAGAAGAACTCAGATTGAGTTATGAAGGATAGTGTAAGACCCCAACTTTTGTGAATAAAGATGATTTTTCTATAAATATCATTTTTGAATATTATGGAATGAATTTGATATAATGTTATAGTTGTGGGTAATATTTATAAATTTTGCAAAATCGTAAGTTGTTTTATAATATTCGATTGGTGGGGAATATTCGCTTTAACAGTAATATTAAATGCGACCAAGGCAATCATTGGTGGACCCCACAACGGAATTATTGTCGGATTGAGAAAACGATAAAAATATTTTATGAAAATAACGACGGAAGTTTTACCGTTAACTGTTGAAACACCCGGTGTTAAAAGTACAGTAATACGCGTGGTTGCATAGTAGCACACGTTTTTGATTATTGATGCTTATGTGAGAAGTCACTCAGTTTTGTTCAATTATTACTATAGTAATTGTTGCATAGTATCTCACGTTATTTGATTCAATTATTGTCGATATTTTATATATTATTAAATCAATAATTGAGATGACGAAGTTATTAACATTATTATTTGCAATATTAACGATGTCTAGAAGTTCTGCCAAGGAGAGGTTTAGTCACCTAATTGCGCGCCAATAGGGAGAAATCCTTATTGGAAAGCCCCCCCTTTCCTAGGAACGACTTGGTCGATTAATATTGTGAATTATAATAATGATGGTAAATGTTGTTAAATATATTGAGGTGTCTTTTTATGAAGTCACAGAATTATATATATATATATATATATATATATATATATATATATTATAAATTTTGTTTTATTAGTATTATTAATGTAATAAAATGTAAAAGCTTTTATATA
The DNA here is from genome assembly GCA_020205615.1 of Panax quinquefolius. Classification (NCBI taxonomy): domain Eukaryota; kingdom Viridiplantae; phylum Streptophyta; class Magnoliopsida; order Apiales; family Araliaceae; genus Panax; species Panax quinquefolius. Next base: position 88,780,814 of record CM035152.1, read on the forward strand.
AAGCGAGAATACTTTTATAAAGTTATTTATTTTATTAGACTATAAATAGAATATATTATATTCTATTATGCCTAGTGTTTTGCATAGTAAAATATTTTTATATAAAATGTATACTTTTATAAAGTTATTTGTTTTATTAGACAATAATTAGAATATATTATATTTTATTATGCATAATGTTTGCATAGTGCTTGCATAGTATTTTCATAGTAAAATCTTTTTATATAAAGCGAGAATACTTTTATAAAGTTATTCGTTTTATTAGATTATAAATAGAATATATTATATTTTATTTAAATGATTTGGTTTTATTAGAATATTTTATTTATACTGCATAGTAAATCAATATGGATCGTCCGTTTAAAAGTAAATCAATCTGGACCATTCATGAATTAGTTACTATTCAGTCCATTCTCCTATAAATAGAAGCTCATTCCTTTATTATTTCTTACAAATTCACTGAAACTCTAGAGAGAGAAACTATAAAGAGAAAGAAAAAAAGTATTCTGCTACTTCACTACTCCTATATTCAGTTTCTTTTAAGGTAAGGGGTATTATTTCTTTCGTATTCATGAAGAGAACTTCTGTTATTCCATTCTTTATTATTCTGTTGGAATAACCTGTATACGTGGGCTACCCTATACTTGGTGAAATTCTTCTATTATTCCATTCTTTATCATTATGTTGGAATAACCTGTCTATGAGAAGTACCGCATACATGGTGAAATTCTTATGTTATTCCATTCTTTATTATTCTGTTGGAACATCCTGTCTGTGCGATTACGCATGACTTGGTTCCGTTACTTATTATTCTGTTGGAATATCCTGTCAATGCGTATTACGCCTGACCTGGTTCCATTAATTATTATTCTGTTAGAATAACCTGTCTGTGTGGTCTATCGCATGCATGGTGATTTCTGTTGTTATTCCATTCTTTATTATTACATTGGAATATCCCGCTTGATGCAATTTCGCTTTGACTGGTTCCGTTATTTATTATTACATTGGAATAACTCGTGCATGCGGACCTATCGCATGCATGGTGATTTCTTTTTTGTTATTCCATTCTTTATTATACTCAACAAGTTAAAGTTTTGACTTCTATACTCCATGAAATTAGTGGAATATCCTTGATATTTGCGCTTCATCCAAAGATCTTTTCATGGAAATATTCTTCCGAGCATTCTTGAATTTTACTCTACAAAGAAGTATCGTGTTGACAATTTGGATGTTATTAGTTTACGGATAAATTAATTATTGAACTTGTTTTATTGAATTCTTATATCATTGTCATCATCCTCATGTTTATTTTATGTTGAAAGTCATCTCGTATTGTAGGTGCATAGATGGACTTAGTATGATTATGCCCAGGGATTAATCGGTATAATCCTGACCGTAATGTTACAAATGATGTGGTAAAAGTCCTTATTGGCCCGTAGTGCATTGATGGACAGTTGTTGGCATGATCAGGACCATTGATGAATACACGAATATCCTTGGCCTGTAATGCATGGATAATTTGTGGTTGTGATACTAATGAATATCATTGGCCGTAGTGAAGGGATGATGTGGATTATTTATTAAGCTGAGTCCCAGCGATAAAAGTGATGAAGAACTTTTTAAATCATAAAAGATAGTAGATTTTATTCTCTACTTGACTCTTTTAATGGATTGCTTGTTCCGCTGTAGTTAAACTTGATGTTTATTTTATTGTATCAGTTTAACACTGTTGAAGGCTAATGATAATTTATTCTGCATTATCTTAGTCATAATATTTCTTACTGGGCTAGTTGAGCTCATCCTTTCTTTCACTGTTCTCTTCATGAAATGAGAACGTAGCCGGGACTAGTTGGGGAACGGAGTAACGGTCCAGATGATAACATTAGTAGTCCTCACTATTCTGTTAAATAGTGTGACAATAAATGTAATGAGAACTTCATTGAGTGTGGATATTGTCTAGATGACAATATTCTTATTAAAACTCTTAGATTATGTTATGTCGTATTTTATATGACTGTTGTATAATTAAGTTATATTTGTAATCTGTACCATGTATTTGGTGACTCAGAATAGGTGATGTATACCTATTTTGGGGGCGTCACAGGTAGAATACGAATTAAAGGAAATTCGTATTAAGTAAAGAGAAATTTAGAAGTTGTAAGATTTCAATTAAGGACTCATGTGATAGCTGAGTTGTATGAACCTTTGTTATGGGCTGAAGTTTGTGCTTCGATGTAACAGCTGCTTAGTTTACTACCGTGATAATCATTGGAATATGTCGCGCTATCAATATGTATATGACGAGAAGGTGAATCTTTTCTCATGTATATACTTGATAGGTAGAGAACGATAAGATAGGTGCGAGTTCTTGAAACTCATACTTATGGTAAGTTCGTGACTCATAATCATATGGTATGTTTTTGAACTTCTCAGTGAATGGACGCCTATGGTCTGACTGGGATAAGTTCTTGAACACATATTATTATGGAAAGTTCATGAACTTATAATGTGTGGTAAGTTGATGGACTGTACTAAGGTATAGGAATGTGTAGACTGAAAACGAGTAATTTTTAGTAGACTTAGCATTGAAAGTGCTATAGAAGATTAAGTATTGTCACAAGTAAGACAATGAAGGAAGATGGAGAATAGGATATTCCAAGTCATCTAGCTACGCAAGATTTTGAAGTTTATTGAAATCGTGCTTATATGTGCGCGTTTTGAAAATGAAAGAATTGGTTCAACTTTTGGAACTAATGGATTTTAAAAGAACTATTCTTGGTATGTCTATGCTAATTGTTTCGGCTAGACAGAAATTGATTTGAAATATCAAAATGAATTTTATATCATCAGTGTATTTGATGCAAGGATGGTAAAAGGATGGAGATATTAATGCAATTGAACCTGGTGTTGGATGTGATATTAGGATCAACAACCCACTATGGTATGATGTATAATGTCGAAGTCATTAACTGACGAAGTCCTCAACGTATTGTGAAAAGTACAGTATCATGACGTCATAAAATGTTTTAATGTATTGTGAAAGAATTTAAAGAAGTAGTCGATGTCAATTGATTTGACTAGACGAATGTTTCAAGTTGATATCATATATATTCGTATGGTCTAAGCTACTTGATTTGGCTAAGATAAATGGTATGTCATGTTTAAAAGAAAATCGAGCTTTCTTTGAAGAAGTTGTGCCAAACCAAATTGTTTTGGGAAAGGATTAAGTTTGAGGTGAACACACCCCGAAATGGGGTTATGCAATGGGTTGATCGCCTGCATATGAAAGAGGTACTTTACCTTCTTGGTGATTGTAAACTGACCGTGGAAGAAGGGTTACGGTGTCATGCTGTTAAACCTAGTAAGAGTTCATGGTCAATTTGACCCCTCAGCAAAAGTAAGAAATGTTTTAAAGAAATTCTTATATTCCTCGTTGTTCATTCTACTTCATAATTCTTGACAAGTTATGAAGGTGAGGGAATGTTTGAAAGATAAGAACTTCTTTGAACAGAAGTTGAGAAGAAGGGTAGGTTAAAATTTTGAGGACGAAATTCTATGAAGAAGGGGTGAATGTGATGACCTGGGAATGGGTGTTGTTTTAGAAATTCTGAGGACGGAATTTTTATAAGGGAGGAAGAATGTGACAACCCGGAAAATCGGATTGTCCTGAATTTAATTTTAAAGATTTAGTTATTAATAAAATGAATTTTTATTAATAATATTGTGTGTTATGTGTTTATTAATCGTTCTAGAACCTAGGATGATTATATTATGGAAGGATTCTGGCTATGAGCTAGACTGAACGAGTAAGAATTTTCAAGACGAAAATAAAATATTTTTGGGAACAAAAATATTTCTGGAGAAAAAGACGAAATAAGCACTATTCACCCGACAAACCCTAAGGGTTAGAGTTTAAATAACCTAAGCCTTTCTGAGAGTTCGGTATGTCGAAATGACATTCTGTCGAAAGATTTGACAAAAATATATAGTGAAAAGTTAGGTAAGTTGATAAAACTTTTTCTCGAAAAATGTGTAGAAATCGGACAAAATAAAAATGATGAAAAGTACTGTTATGTACTCTTCATTCGTTTAACTACGTTAGGGTAAAGTGTGAAGGAAAGCGCTTAATGTCGAAACGTGTTTTTCAGTTTTTCAGAGATCCGAGGAATACATAAAAGTTAATCGGTAAAGGGAAGACGAAATATCCAAAAATATTTGGATTTCGAGAATCGCAGTTTTTAAAACTGTCGGACGAATCCTGAAAGACGGAACCACGAAACTTCCAAGGTAAGTTTCATGAATAGTAAAGAGGTGGAATAGTAAGGAGGTGTGAATAGTAATTTAGGGGCTAAATGTGTATTTTTCCCCTAACTTTGAAAATCTATAAAAGGAAGCCTTAAGCTCATTTGTTTAGGATTTTGAAAATTCTACAACATTTGAAAGAGTGAGCAGAAAACGTAAAAAATGTAAGAAAGTGTGTAAATGAACCCAAAGGTGTAGGGTTTCATAAGAATGTAAGAGAACATAGAAAATGTGAGTTGTGGACTCAAGAACGAATGAGTTTTGAGTTCGGATGAACGAATTACGGACGAACGAATAAAGAACGTTAATAACGTAAAAATGAACGAAGGATGAAGATTAAGCCAATCGAATGGCATGTTAACCGATTCAAAATGAAGTTCTCTCCGAGGGGAATTGAAGTACGTAAGATAAGGAAGAGAATGGCTTTGGAACGACCTCGTTTCGAGTTATAAGGAATAAGTTATGAGATCGGGAAATAAGCGTCTCAGAACAATTAAACACTTAGAATTTTTTTTCAAGAATTAAGGCTTGGTGCCTCAGCGCTAGCCATGCTTTGTAAGGTGGCACCGCAGTGCCAGACCGGGGAGTTGAGCACTAGAAACTTGCACTGCAGCACGAGCAATAACAAGAAGGGTGGCGCCGCGGCGCTAATGGCGCTACAGCGCGAGGGGAAAGAAGGAAACCGACGCCACAACACCGGTGCAAGGCAAGGCCCGGTGATGAGCTTTTAACTTCTCAAATCTTGGGGGAAGTGTAACGAAAGCTAATGAACATATAGTTCATCGAATGTAACACTTAAATAAGCGATTTAAACCATAGATGAAGGTTGAATGGAAAGATTAAACGAGATTAAAAGACAAAGAATGTGAACGCGGGTTACGAAACTGATATTCGCCATCATCACATAGGTCCTTGGAGTCTTTACTTGTAATTTCATTCCATGATCATTTATATGTAATGGAAAGTATGAAGAACATATGTGCATACATGACATGTTATCAATTCACAACCGTTTTTGCAGGACCATATTCCTAAAACGGGCACATCATGATAACATTAATATTATCCCTAAGACTAAACTACATAAGTCTTTTATAGGGAAGCAATTGGGCCTGTTACCCACTCAAAATTCAAAAAGGCCACGAGCCTACAGCCAATCATGTCTTCTTCTGAACAGTCTAATCCTGTTTCCTGAGAAGAATTTGACGGATTGAGTAAACAAATCATAGACTTGGCTGTTTTGCTGAAAGAACTGCATCAGTCTACTCAGGGTACAAAGATACCTACACATACGAAATCTTCTACACAAGGGGGAGCCTAAGGTTTGGAAAAAACAATTCTAGAACCTCAGTTGGATACGACCAATAAAGACCCTGAAAACACCCATCTAAAAGGAGATCCAGACACCGGTGATATCAGGAAGAAGGTCCTTCAAATGAAGGAGACTATCCGTGTTCTCAAAGGGATTGGAACACATGGAAGTGTTTCATATGCTGACCTTTGCATATTCCCTGGTGTTCATTATCCAGAGAAATTCAAAACTCCTGATTTTGAAAAGTATGACGAATTAGGGGATCCTTATACACATTTGAAAGTGTTCATTGGAGAACTTGGATCTTCTGTGGAAAATGAAAAGCTCAGAATGCAGCTGTTCCAAAAGAGTATGAGTGGAGAAGCCCGTTCATGGTATACCAGATTAGACAACTCAAAGATCCATAGCTGGGAAGAGCTAGCTCATGCCTTCCTCACTCAATACAGTTTTCAATCTCAGATGGCTCCTGACCGGTACCAAATTACCAAGGATAAGAAACAGTCTAATGAGTCATTTAGAGAGTATGCTCAAAGGTGGAGGCGCCTTGCTGCTTAAGTTATGCCTTCCATGACAGAATCAGAAATGGTTATGACTTTCATAGATATGCAGGAAGCTCCTTTCTATGAGAGAGTTCTAGCTGGTATTGGCAAACCATTTTCTGAAATGATCAAACACGGAGAGATGGCTGAAATGGGATTGAAGTCTGGTAAGATTCAAGACCTAGCTGCTCTTAAAGCTAATGTTGAGCACATCTAATCCGGATCTTATGGAAACAACCCCCGGATGGTCCATAAAAAGAAAGAGGAGGATGTTTCCTTGATACTACAAGGTCAAAAAGGTAGTCAAAACATGCCTATATAGAGGAGAAACTACTCCCCTTTTCAAGCACAATCTTCAAACCCTCCATTGACCAAAAGTGGAGAAGCAAAGCGACCTCGAATGTTCACACCATTAGGGGACTCGCTTGAGAATATTCTGGCTCTTCTGACTACTTAGAAGAAAATCACACGCCTTCTTCCACCAGCCAACCCTAATGGGAGGGGTTTTAATGCTACTCGGAAGTGTGCTTATCATGCCGGAGCACCTGGACATGATATTTGTGACGCCCCCAAAATAGGTATACATCACCCATCTTGAGTCACCAAATACATGGTATAAAATTCAAATACAACTTAATTATACAACAGTCGTGTAAAATACGACAAAACATAATCTAAGAGTTTTAACAAGAATATTGTCATCTAGACAATATCCACACTCAATGGAGTCCTCATTACATTTATTGTCACACTATTTAATGAATAGCGAGGACTACTAATGCTATCATCCGGACTGCACTCCATTCCCATTAGTCCACGCGTTCGCATTTTCTTGAAGAGAACAATGAAAGAAAGGGTGAGCTCAACTAGCCCAGTAAGAAATATTATGACTAAGATAATACAGAATAAATTATCATTAGTCTTCAAAAATGTTAAATTGATAAAATACAATAGACATCAAGTTTAACTGCAGTGGAATAAGAAATCCATTAGAAGAGTTAAGTAGAGTATGATATCTACTATCTTCTATGATTTAAAATGTTTTCATCAATTTTTATCGCTAAGACTCAGCTTAATAAATAAACCACATCATCGAGTCATCCCTGCACTACGGGCCAAGGATATTCATTAAATCATCAATGGTCATGACTATACCGAATAATCCTTGGTCATAATCATACCAAGTTCATCTATGCACGTAAGCCAAAGATGACTTTCATCACAATATAAGCATGAGGATGATGACAATGACATAATAATTCAATAAAACAAGTTCAAGAATAAATTTTAAAGATTTATAAGTTAATTTATCTTGAAATCAATTACGTCCATTGTCAACATGATACTGCTTTGTGGAGTAAAATTCAAGAATGCTTAGAAGAATATTTCCATGAAAAGATACCGGATGAAGCGCAAATATCCAGGATATTCTACTAATTTCATGGAGTATAGAAGCCAAAACTTTAACCAAATGAGTATTATAGAATATATGAAATCGCAAATGGATTTTCACCGCCATGCGGTAATCCACGTAGACAGATCATTTCCACAATTTAATAAGGAATGAATACGAAGGATCATTCACCATGCATGTGATAATCCACATAGACAGGTTATTCCAACAGAATAATAAAGAATGGAACCAGTTCATGTGTAATTTGCACAGACATGATATTTCAATAGAATAATAAAGAATGGAATAACAGCAGAATTCACCATGCATGCGATACACCACACAGACATGTTATTCCAGCATAATAATAAAGAATGAAACCAGGTCTAGCGTAATCCGCACAGACAAGATATTCCAACAGGATAATAAAGAATGGAATAACAAAGAATCCACCATGCATGTGATAGACCGCACAGACAGGTTATTCCAACAGAATAATAAAGAATGGAACCAGGTCTAGCATAATCCGCACAGACAGGATATTCCAACAGAATAATAAAGAATGAAATAACAGAAGAATTTTACCATGTATGCGGTACTTTGCATAGACAGGTTATTCCAAAATAATAATAAAGAATGGAATAATATAAGCTCTCTTCATGAATACAAAAGAAATAATACCCCTTAGCTTAGAAGAAACTAGATATTGGAATAATGAGGTAGCAGACTTCTCTTCTTCTTTCTCTCTATAATTTCTCTCTATAATAATTGCTCTAAAGCTTTAGTGAATTGGTGAGAAATGAAGGAAGAATGAGCTTCTAGTTATAGGAAAATATAGTTTCGATAATTGTACATTTTGGGGCTCAAAATATTACAGTACAATACCTTCAACTTTTCTTTCATTTTTAATTTAGTCCTGCAAGTATTATCAAACTTGCACCACCTCCCCTAAATAGTAAATAATGTGAATCAATAGTTAAATCATGTGAATCAATAGTTATAATCATGTGAAAATACGAATTACAGTATAGTACCTCCATCTATACCTCCATTTTTAACTTAGTCATGCAAGTATTATCAATCTTGCACCAACTCCCCTAATAGTACAAGAATGTGAATCAATAGTACACACATGTGAACAAATAGTTATAATCACGTGAATTAACAGCAATTAATTATTCATTTATCCGATTAATTACCCAACTGGTCAGTAAAACTTCCAGACATCAATTAATATCGGAATAAATGTCGATTTCCACTAACACTAATAATTCCAACACAATGGAACTATCAATTTCATCTTTAATCAACACGAACTTATTCATCATTTATATTATAAATCACAATATTTAACATTCGAATTCGTTCTAGGAAAGAGGGCTTTCCGATAAGGATTTCTCCTTATTGGCGTGCAATTAGATGACCAAACCTCTCCTTGTGAACTTCTAGACATTGTAAATATTGCAATTTAATAATATGAATAACTTTGTCGCCTCAATTATTGATTTAATAATATATCATATTTTGCGATGATGATCTTGTGACAATAATCGAATCGATAATATGAGAGATATGATGCAACAATTACTATAACAATAATTGAGTACAACCGGGTGACTTCTTACGTAAGCATCAATAATCAATACTGGTGTGCTACTATGCAACCACAGCGTATTCTTGTACTACTTTTACTACCGGGTAGTTCAACACTTTAACGGTAAAATTTCCGTAGTTATTTTTTTAAAAAGATAATTATGTCATTTTCTAACTACGAAAATACTTGGTTGTGGGGTCCACCAATGATTGTATTATCGTCGTCTGAATATTCCTGTTAAAACAAATATTCCCACGAACCAATCGAATATTATATAACCACTTGCTTACTTTGCAGAATTTGTAAATATTACCCACAACTATAATATTATATCAAATCCACACCATAATATTCAAAGATATATTTCGAGAACATTATTCTTTATTCATAAAAGTTAGAGTCTTACAACCTCCCCTTCATATGAAATTTCGTCCTCGAAATTAGTGTGCGCACCTGGTATGTCGAAGAGGTGAGGATACCTTGATTTCATCTTAGATTCTAACTCCCAGGTCATTTCCTCCACATCGTGGTTTCTCCACAAAACTTTGACTTGAGGTATAACTTTAGAGCGTAGAATATGATCCTTCTTATCCAAGATTTTAACAGGTAACTCTTCATACGTTAAATCTTCCTCTATCTCGTCTAGTTCTAATTCAATAATATGGTTCGGGTATTTCACATATTTACGTAACATAGATATGTGAAAAACGTAATGAACCCGAGACATAATTAGCGGTAAAGCGTAGTCTATAGGCCCAGATTCCTACTCGATCGAGGATTAAAAATGGGCCAATGAATCGAGGATTGAGCTTTCCTCTCTTTGCAAATCTTGTAACTCCTTTACATGGAGCAACACATAACAACACATGATCTCCAATATTGAATTCCACGTCCTTTCGATGAAGATCAGCATAACTCTTTTGTCGATCTTGTGAGGTTTTTATATGTTATCGGATCGTTTGAATCTTTTCCGTAGTCATATCGTGACAAATCCGGTCCCCAACAACGTTGCTTCACCCACCTCATCCCAAAGATCTTGAAGAACGACACTTTCTTCCATACATACCTCAAATGGAGCCATGCCAATATTTGCTTGACAACTGTTGTTGTAGGAAAACTCCACCAATAGTAAAAACTTGTCCCAAATTCCCTTGAATTCAAGGACACAAAGTTTTAATAAATCTTCAAGAATTTGAAAAGTCCTTTCCGACTGCCCGTTAATTTGAGGATGATATGCAAAACTAAATCGTAAATCTGTGCCCATAGCTTTTTGCAAACTAACCCAAAATCTTGAAGTGAATCTTGGGTCTCGATCGAAACTATGGATCTTTGGCATACCATGCAATCTTACGATCTCGATTATGTACATACTAGCAAGACGTTCAAGTGTAAAAGTTTCTCGTGTCGGTAAGAAATCAATGAGACTTGGTCAATCTATCAACAATGACCCAAGTCGCATCTATGCCTTGAGAAACCTTGGGAGGACCGATGTGAAATCTAAGGTAATGTCCTCCACTTCCATTCCGGAATTTCAAGTGGTTGTAATGGACCTTTTGGCACTTGATGCTCCGCGCCGACTTCGTTGACAAGTTAGACACCTTGAGATAAACCCGCTATCTCTCTCTTCGTATTTCTCCACTAAAATATATGTTGAAGATCACGATACATTTTGTACTCCCGGGATGGATACGCAAGCGGTGTGTTGTGCGCCTCCATCATGATTTTTACTTAAAGTCGAAATCGTTAGGAACACAAAGTCTGCGGAGTTGACTCAAGTATTCCTTCTTCATCGATTCTTGCTTCCAGATAGTACCTTCTTGCACTTTCTTCTTCATACGCATCAGCTCCAGTTCTGTAGTTTGAGCAGCTTTAACTTTATCGATTAAAGTCAGTTCCACTCGTATATTCGCCATCATCACTTGGGTCCCTGGAGTCTTTAACTCTATTTTCATCATTTCCAAGTCATACAAAATGGGTCTTTGCGTTGACAATATTGCACTTTTCGTGCCGCATATGATCTTACACTCGATCGTCCGACTACTACGTTCACTTTTCTAGGATTGTATTAGATGGTATGATCATAATATTTCTACAACTCAAACCATCATCATTGCCACATGTTGAGTTCCTTTTGAGTGAAGAAATATTTGAGGCTTTATGATCCGTATAGATTTCCACCTTCTCTCCATACATGTAATGCCTCCAAATCTTAAGCCAAAAGCGACTCACGCCAACTCTAGATCATGAGTAGGATAATTTCTCTCATATTCATTGAGTTATCGAGAGGCATAAGCTATGACTTTCCAATGTTGCATGAGAACACATCCTAACCCTTTGCTGGAACATCACTTTGTAGATGACAAATCCTCTAAAGGCAGGATGGTATTGTCGAGCAGGTGCTAAAATAAGTCTCCTCTTGAGTTCTTGAAAACGCTTTTCATTTCCTCGCTCCAACCAAATTTTGTATCTTTTTGAGTTAACTGAGTTAATGGAGTAGCAATTCAAGAAAACCCTTCTACAAATCTTCGATAATAACCAGCTAAGCCGAGAAAGTTTTGGTCACTAACTTAGGTTGCTCCCAGCTTTGAATTGCTTCAATCTTTGCCCAGTCAACAGATATTCCATGATTTGATATCACATGCCCAAGGAATGCAACTTCCTCAAGCCAGAACTCGCATTTTTTCAACTTGGCATAAAGCTTATTTTCACGAAGCTTTTGGAGTATCAGCCTCAAGTGTTGCTCATGGTCTTCGCGAGTTTTGGAGTATATGAGGATGTCATCAATAAAGACGACCACAAAGTGATCCAAATATTCCTTGAATACTCGGTTCATCATATCCGTGAAGGCAGCAGGAGCATTAGTCAATCCAAAAGACATGACTAGGTATTCATAATGCCCGTACCAAGTTCTGAAAGCAGTCTTTGGAATGTCATCGGTTTTAATATTCAATGATGATATCCTAATGAAGATCAATCTTTGAAAAATTTTGCTCCTTGCAATCGGTCAAATAGGTCATCAATCTGAATCGGGTACCTATTTTTGATGATGTGACATGATTTAACTCCCCGATAATCAATACAAAATCGCATACTTCCACCTTTCTTCTTCACGAATAGAAACGAGGACACCCCATGGAGATGTACTAGGACAAATGAAACTGATGTCTAACAATTCCTGTAGTTGGGTTTTTAACTCCTGAAGTTCAATAGGAGCCATTCGATATGGGGCTTTGGAAATGGGTTTTGTTCCAGATTCAAGGTCGATACAAAATTCAATTTCACGCTTTGGGGGTAGGCCAGGAAGTTCTTCAGGGAATACGTCAGGAAATTTATTAACAATAGAAATATCATTCAAATCTGACGTATCTTTATTTAAATCCGTGACATGGGCTAAGAAAGATTGACATCCATTTTTTAATAAACGAATAGCTTTATGACTTGATATGACAGTGATTGATTTTAGTGGTTTGGTTGCTTGAATTAGCATGATAGGTTGGTTAGGAATATAAAAGCTAACTTTACTGAAAAAACAATCGATTTTAGCATGATGAGTAGTTAACGATCAACCCCTAAAATCACATTAAATCAAGTATTTTCAAAGAAATAAGATCTATAGGTAACGTGCGATTCTGGATTTGAATCAAACAAGACTTATAAACCGCGTGGATGTAATGACGGTTTCTCCCAATGGAGTTTCAACGAGATAAGTCAAAGTCTAATTTCTCTAAAGTCAAATTTAAGCGTTGGCGCAAGTAGGAGAAATAAAGGAATGGATAGAACCAGGTATCAAATAAAGTATAAACTTATTAGAGTTTATGATTAGCTTACTCGTGATCACCTCGTTGGATTCCTCGCTTTTTGGGAGGTTACGACAAACGCTCTCCCTTGAACTACTGGGTTTGTCTTGTTTGGGACACCCTTTGATGCCTCCATCCCAGATGGACTTGACTTTGGTGCACGCCAAAATCGGGCTAGGTGATCTTCTTTCCATAATTATAACGGGCTTTGGAGCTGCATCGTGCGATTGGACTTATGTGTCCTTCCTCCACATTTGTAACATATCTGACCGGTGGTCGTTCTCCTTCCTGTTAACAACGGTCTTTGGTCTTGGCGTCTTTCCATCCTTATTGAATCTCCTCTTCTTAAAATGTCCACTCTTATTGTCATGACCATGATTACCAACGAAGTGATTATCATTTCTGGCATGTTGATTCCCTCACGTCTGTTGTCATCAACCCGATGATTGATTACTGCATTTGGTATTATCGACTTGTCGGTTGCTCTCTCTTGGTTGGGTTGATTCATTATTGCGCTCCAATAACTGAGCCCTATTCACAACATCTGAATACAAACACAGTTTGTGAGAAATTAGGTATTGACATATCTCAGGTTTCAAACCTCTTAGAAACATCCGCGTCATTCTCTCCTCATTATCAACCAAGTGGGACGCAAACCCAGACAACTCGACAAACTTAGCTTCGTACTGCGCCACAATCATATTATTTTGCATAAGCTTGATGAACTCTACTTCCTTCATGTGACGAATACTTTCAGGAAAGTACTTGTCATTGAACAGCTCTTAGAACTTCTCCCAAGACATTTTGAGTGCGGCAGGTTGAGTACGCTTCTGATTTCCACCAGATGTCGCCTCTTTCTCCTACAACATGAAGGTGGCAAAGGGAACCTTTTGCTTCTCAGAGCATCCCAAGACATCAAATATCTTGTTGATCTGCTTTATCCACGTCTCCGCCTCAAGTGGTTTTGGCTCTCCAAAAAACTCCGGTTGTGATAACCCGAGAAATTAGACAAATTATTAAAATCTTAAATGATTGATTTAAGGTCAAATAATAGACCTAGACAGTAAATAAGTGTATGCGTTTGATATTTTTGGGATGGAATTTTGAGGATTTCAAAATTCTGTGAAGGATTTAGGTGAATTATTCACAGTAAATAAGTCTATATGTGTTTATGTTCTGTGAATATGGTATTATGTGTGCACAGGTTAAGGGTCAAGGGTTGACCAGATAAATTTTATCAGTGTCAAACCCTAATATTATTAAGAACGTCAATGTTCAGTTAGAGAACCCTAACGTCTAATAAGAAACCCTAGAAATCGGTTCTGAAACCCTAATTTGAAAATTTAAAACCCTAATTCTGGAATTTAAGTGTATAAGGTTTAAACGTCATTGATTATAATTTATTAAGGGAAAACCCTAATGAATTACTTGAAACCCTAATTGATTATTAGAAAACCCTAATATCAAATCTGGGAAGTATAATTTCAAATTTCAGGTATTTGAAACCCTAATCTGAGAACTTAAAGGATGATTATATTGCTTAAGTGTTATTAATTATAATATTAATTAGGGTAAAACTTAATTAATTAGCAAACCCTAATTTTAGATTTTTAAACAGTAATTATTCTGTCAGAAACCCTAATGTACAATTATGGATTTAATTGCTAATTTTGCAATCTTAATTAGGAAATATTAATCCTAATTTGTGTTAGTCCTTATGTGATTAGGAAAGTATTATGTAATTAGGAAACTCTAATTATAATTTAAAGATGTTAATTTCCATTTATGAAAACCCTAATTTAGAAATCCTAAAAGGTGAATTATGGAAAGCTTAGGTTTTAACCCTAAGGGTCAAACCCTAAGGGTTTGTAACAAATGACAATTCTAGAAATAAAAAGGTATGGAAAAGACTAAAATGCCCTTTTCTTAAACTTGAGCAAAAGATTTTGCAAATCTTGTGAGTCATCACCTTAATGTTTATCCCATGTGCTCTATATCTATTTTATATTATATATGTGTACTACCTAGCAACTAGATACATTATATCATATCTTTTAAATTGATTAAAGAGAGAGAAAAAGGGCCACTTTACTCTCATTTTCTCCCAAGACTCCCTCTCTCCAAAATTTTCAATTATAGAGTGAGAGAAGTGTAAATCAAATCAAGATCATGTAATAACAAGCCAAGATCAGATTATCAAGGATTAGTTCTTGAATCATAGCTTAAAAAGGTATAAGAACCTAATCTTAGAAATCGATGATTTGATGTTAAATGTTGTTGTTGATTAGTTAAAGTTAAATATTAAGGTGTCTTTAAGTGATGCAGGTTGATAGATCATAGATCTATAACATTTAGAATCACGAATCTAGCATTTTTAGAAAAATGGGAAAAGTTTGAAAAGTTGTCGTAGCGGTCGTATATGGGACCTCATGAATCTGTGTGTTTTTCTTTGTTTGTTGTGTTTTATGTTATAGATCGTTCTTTGATGTTAGGTCTTTGCTTTCGAGACTTGAATCAACCTCGGATCATGTCTGGATTGCAAGATATGATCGGTCAAAGTTCGTTGATCGAGCACAAAACTTAGAATCTGGGCAACCCAGATTTTCGAGATGCGTCTAACAATCTTTTTATGGCCTCTGATCTTCCTTCTGTTAAGCTATCTGGCCATGTTTATGTAATATAATTGTAGACTGACATTTAGGCTTCATGTTCATGCTTATAGAACTCACAGATCATGTATAGAATCAAAGATAGGAAGAATCAAAAATAGCATTGATGTCTATTTTTGCAGATTCTGGAAAACCCAGAAATCTTCATGATCGAATTTTCTGACAAGGTTTGACTGCCTTGGATCTTATGATTTCGATGTTGTTATGTTTATCTGTTAATGTATTATTATACCTTGACATCCGATCTACAATCTAGAATTTTTAGACCACCCAAAATAAACCCAGAACCCAAGATATATGGATTTAAAGAAGCTAGCTCGAACTGTTCTTCATTTTCGGAAAACCCAGAAATGAAGAAGCGAATGCAAACTGACAAATTCTATGACCTAAATCTCATGGAATTGTTGTGTAATTGCCATGGAATTGGTGTAGAGTTGTAGTACTACATTAGTACTACAACATTAAAACTTTTACAAACCCAGAAACTATAAGGAACTTAGATCAAAGTGTGGTCAAAGTTACTAACTCGATCACTGAATTGAATTTCTGGAAAATGGCCAAGAACACCATTAGCGACGGTTTTATCACCTATGGTACCTTTTAGCGACAGTTTACTTAAAAAAATGAATTAAATAATTAAATAAATAGAAAAAAATGGTTTTTAATTATTAAAAATACATAATAAATTATAAAAAAAAAATTTTAATCCTGAAAAATAGTTTTAAATTATTTTGAGTATATTTGAAATATTTAATATTTTGGAATATAAAAGGTATTATTTATTTAATTATAATATAAAATAAATTATTTAAAAATGGTTTTAATTCATGAAAATCATGAAAAATTATATTATGGTGCTAGAAAATATTTGAAGTTATTTTTATGACTTTTAATATTTTGTGATGAATTTTATTAATAATTTAATATTAATGATAATTAATTTATTTAATAAATATATTAAATAAATTATGGAAAATTAGAATTTATGATTTAAAAATCATATAAAAATGATTTAAGTGTTATAAAAATATTTTAAGCTATAAAATATAACTTTTGATATTTTGACATAAAAATATTAATATTTTAATATTTATAGCAATTATCGGATAATGAATTTAATGGTTTAAAAATCATATAAATATGATTTTAAGGTATTAAAAATACTTTGATAAATTATAATTAAATTAAATTATTATGAAATGATTTTTATTAATATTTAATAATAAATGAATATTAATGATTAAGGAATTATCACGGTTTTTAATTCATATAAATACAATATTAATGATTGAAAATTATGATAAATGATATTAATTATCCGAAAATTATTACAAGTCTATGAAAATTGTTTTGACTGCTAAGAAAATTATCTGTGATGATTGTTAAGTTTTTAGGCAGAGTTTAATTGAACTTAAACTCGATATTTGTCCTACTAGACCGTCGGGATGATAAAATTGTGTCAGTTTCAAGTCAGACTGAAATAGTTTGACCTGATACTAAGTCTTATGTGTATTGTAGACTGATAGGATTATGTGTTATGTGTTTAGGTTATTCTATGTGTGTATATATATATATATAATAGTATTATACTGTGATGATGTTATTCTAATATTGGAGATCTATATTACTAATATTAGGTCTTCGGATAAAGCGTTATAAATTGCGTAGCGGTAATCAACGGTTCAGGCAAGTTTTTACTTAACCCTACTAAGAGTTGTTTTATTCAGATATGCTTATGGTTAATCATTGATGATTGCCATTTGGAATTATACTGCATACATATTGCATGTATAAGTCGGTATGAAAGGTGATCACATTCATTACCGGTTGGTCCGGATATATTTGTTCATATTCAATACTTGTTTAGTCAAAAGTTTGTTCGTGCTAGTTCTCAATTATATTGATGAATTATAGTTTACCTATTATTCAGACTCTTTCAATCATGATATATCCTTAAATTGTATTTAAACTTGCTGGGCAACTTTCATACTCACCCCTTGCTATATCATGATAAACATTGCGAGATAAAGGCGAATGCGTTCGGATCTGAGGAAAAAGATAATGCCAAGTTCGACTTGGGATAAAATGTCTTGACTAGAGTGTAAAAGTATAGTTTGATAATAATGTCATGTGTTAGATAGTTTATGATTTGTGTATAAGTTAAGGTTACTCGATTTTGGGGAAATGTTTGTAAAGTGTATTGTATAAACAATTTATGTTTATATCTTCCGCAAATAGTTGTAGAATGATTGAACCGAATCATGCAGTGATTTCGACGGTTTGGGCTCTCACACCGATGGTCCCAGCTCCTTGAGCTGCTTAGCGGTGGCCAAATACGAGAGTTGTCGGTGTTTCCACATCCCCCAAATTGTGAGCCGCTTTAGCTTTGATGTTGCATGAATTGCATAAAGTCTCTGAACATCCCATCGTTCACCATTTCATCGGTGTTATTGTTTACATGAGGATTATTGTCTTTCCATTGCACATTATCCTGGGTATTAATCTGTGGTGACTCAACGGTCTTATGAGCTTCATTGTTTATCTCAACATTTTGGATGCCATTTTCAAATCTTTTGCTACAAAACAAGGGTTAATTAACATATCACATATTATCCCTATACTCTGTGAGCCAATTAAATACCAAATAAACTTAGGTAGGTCATACTAGCGAAGGAATTCCCGTCTCTCCCCTCCTAGTTCTTGTTTCATATCTCGAATTAGGGATCATATCCCTAAGCTTTGATACTAATCAGTGACACCCCCAAAATAGGTATACATCACCCATCTTGAGTCATGAATACATGGTACAAAAATTCAAATACAACTTAATTATACAACGGTTGTAAAAATACAACAAAAAAATCTAAGAGTTTTAATAAGAATATTGCCATCTAGACAATATCCACACTCAATTGAGTCCTCATTAAATTTATTGTCACACTATTTAACGTAATAGTGAGGACTACTAATGCTATCATCTGGGCCGTCACTCTCCGGTTTCCCAGAGCTAGTCCATTCGTTCTCATTTCTGAAGAAAACGGTGAAAGAAAGGTGAGCTCAACTAGCCCGATGAAATATTATGACTAAGATAATGCAAAAATAAATTATCATTAGAATTCAACAATGTTAAAGCGATAAAATACAATAGACATCAAGTTTAATTGCGTGGAATAAGCAATCCATTAGAAGAGTTATATAGAGCATGATATCTACTATCTTCTATGATTTAAAATGTTTTCATCATTTTTATCGGCGAGACTTCGAGTTAATAAATAAACCACATCATCGAGTCATCCACTTTCACGGGCCAAGGATATTCATTAAATCATCAATGGTCAATGGTGACTATATAGAATAATCTCGATCATAATCATACCAAGTCCATCTATGCATGTAAGTAAAGATGACTTTCATCACAATATAAGCATGAGGATGAAGACAATGACATAATAATTAAATAAAACAAGTTCAAGAATAAATTTTAAAGATTTATAAGTTAATTTATCTTGAAATCAAGTAAGTCCAAATTATCGACATGATCTTTGCTTTGTGGAGTAAAATTCAAGAATGCTCGGAAGAATATTTCCATGAAAAGATCTTGGATGAAGCGCTTGAAATATCCGAGGATATTCTACTAATTTCATGGAGTATAGAAGCGAAACTTTAAACAAATAAGTACCATAGAATATATGAAACTACAAATAGATTTTCACTCGCCATGCGGTGATCCACGTAGACAAATTATTTCCACAATTTAATCAGGAATGAATACAAAGGATCATTCACCATGCATGTGATAATCCACATAGACAGGTTATTCCAACAGAATAATAAAGAATGGAACCAAGTCATGCGTAATCCGAACAGACAGGATATTCCAACAGAATAATAAAGAATGGAATAACAGAAGAATTCACCATGCATGCGATAGACCGCACAAACATGTTATTCCAGCATAATAATAAAGAATGGAACCAGGTCTAGCGTAATCCACACAGACATGATATTCCAACAGGATAATAAAGAATGGAATAACAAAGAATTCACCATGCATGCGATAGACCGCACAGACAGGTTATTCCAAAAGAATAATAAATAATGGAACCAAGTCAAGTGTAATCCGCACAGACAGGATATTCCAACAGAATAATAAAGAATGGAATAACAGAAGAATTTCACCATGTATGTGGTACTTTGCATAGACAGGTTATTCCAACATAATAATAAAGAATGGAATAACAGAAGCTCTCTTCATGAATATGATAGAAATAATACCCCTTACCTTAGAAGAAACTGGATATTGGAATAGTGAGGTAGCAGACTTCTCTTCTTCTTTCTCTCTATAATTTTTCTCTATAATAATTGCTCTAAAGCTTTAGTGAATTGGTGAGAAATGAAGGAAGAATGAGCTTCTATTTATAGAAAAATATAGTTTTGATAATTACACGTTTGGGGCTCAAAAATATTACAATCTGAATACCTTCAACTTTTCTTTCATTTTTAATTTAGTCCCTTGAAGTATAATCAAACTTGCACGACCTCCCCTAATAGTAAATAATGTGAATCAATAGTTAAATCATGTGAATCAATAGTTATAATCATTTGAAAATACGAATTACAGTATAGTATCTCCATCTATACCTCCATTTTTAACTTAGTCATCCAAGTATTATCAATCTTGTACCAACTCCCCTAATAGTACAAGAATGTGAATCAATAGTACACACATGTGAACAAATAGTTATAATCATGTTAATTAATAGCAATTAATTACTCATTTATCCGATTAATTACCCGACTGGTCAGTAAAACTTCCAGACATCAAGTAATATCGGAATAAATTTCGATTTCCACTAACACTAATAATTCCAACACAATGGAACTATCAATTTTATCTTTAATCAACACAAACTTATTCATCATTAATATTATAACTCACAATATTTAACATCCGGTCGTTCCTAGGAAAGAGGGGCTTTCAGATAAAGATTTCTCTCTTATTAGCGCATGATTAGATGACCAAACCTCTCATTGTGAACTTCTAGACATTGTAAATATTGCAATTTAATAATATGAATAACTTTGTCGTCTCAATTATTGATTTAATAATATATCATATTATACGATTGATCTTTGTGACAATAATCGAATCAATAATATGAGATATGATCGTGACAATTACTATAGCAATAATTTAGTATAAGCGGGTGACTTCTTACGTAAGCATCAATAATCAATCTTTGTGTGTGCTCTTATGCAACCACGCAGCATATTCTTTGTACTTTTACTACCGGGTAGTTCAACGGTTTAACGGTAAAACTTTCGCCGTTATTTTTATAAAAGATAATTATGTCATTTTTCTAACTACGACAATACTTCCAATACTCAAGATTATTTGGGCCTTAAAACACAAGATCCAAGACTTGATAGACAATGGTGAGATTGTAGTCACCAAACCAGATCAACCTCATGTGCAAGACAACCCCTTCCTCAACCTGAAAGAAGAAGAGATCAACATGATCGGTTGGAGCACTAGGCAAAGTTCGATTTTAATGGCGAATCATCTCGAGACCATCAAAGATGGTGTTGATAGATGGGATTATGTAAAGTTCGATTTACTATGGAATGAAAGATGAAAGCTCTTTGCAAATAAATTGAGCAATTAAGCGAGGCGGTGACCCATCAAAGACATCAAGTCACATGCGATTAATTAGGCGAGGGAGCATACCTATCTCCTTCCTTTTGTTATGAATGCTCCACCATCACCTTGAGAAAGCGAAGCTATGGAGGATAAGGTTGCAAAGCAGACCTAATGCTAAAACTTTGTCGAGATTTTGCCAATCGGAGGAGTTCACCTATCTGGGCCAACCTATGGAGGAAATATTTCAAATCTTGATCAATGAAGGAAGAATTACATCCCTTCTACCTCAATTAATCCCGTCGAGATGGTTTTAACTCGATGGAGTGTGTCGATATCATTCCTATTCTCGCGGTCACATCACGGAAGAATCTTGGGCACTCCCCACCTCATTCAAAATCTTATTGATAGCGGTGTCCTGCAAAATGGCGATGATAACAACATGCAACTTGAGGGTGGGAATACATGTCCTACTAAATGGAAAGGATCGATAGCGATTATATCAAACGAGGATGATAAGGCTGTCAAAAGCATTTCCCATTCAAGCAATTCAACTCAAAAGATGACAATCCTTTGAAAGTGGCCACACGAGAGCCAATTTCTTTACCTTTGAGACCCACAATATCCTGTTGTCGACTTACACAAAGTTCCATGGAATTATGGAAAACTTGAAGGATCCACGTCTCATACTCTTGCTCTACGATGTCGAAGGAAAATCCTTTGTATCTTCCTCGGAGGGTGATGAAGCCTACCATCGAAAGCGAAGGGAAGATTCCCATGGAAAGATTGAAAAATTCCTCCGCACTATGGGTCGTAATGAAGCGAGGTGGTTAAAGCTAAAGAAGCTCCACATCGAATATCAATCTTGGACTTGGTTTTCTCTTAGAAGATCACCGGAAGATCTTATTGAAGGTTTTGGAAGAAGCCTACTTAGCGAAATCGGTGGATGTGGAAAAATTTCAACATATGGTTGATCACATTTTCAACAACAATGTGATATCCTTCATTGATGACATACCTCCAGAAGGGACCCGGTCATTCTGAACCATTTGCACATTGCAGTTTATCCTCCGGGTATATGTTAGGCTGGAGTTTTGATAGATGGAGGTTCATCTCTGACGAATATACGTCCTTATGCCACCTTGGTGAAGATGAATGTCGATCTCAAAGCGGATCCAAAGCGACCATCACGGTTATCAAAGCTTTTGATGGATCCCGGCGAAATTCCGTCGGAAAGATTGAGTACGCCAATTGAGATTGGTCCAAATACATTCAATGTATCCTTCCATGTCCTCAAAATAGATTCAGGATACAACTTCTTTATTGGGAGACCATGGATACACATGGTTGGGCCGTTCCTCCACACTACATCAACAACTCAAATACATTGTCAACAACGATCTAGTCATTTGTCGATCTTGAGCGGAATGTCACGAACAAGGAGATCTACCAATCATCGATTTCATTCAAGAAGTTGGTGGCGATTTTTCATACCTTGGAAGTGAGTAACACGTCAATATTAACATCTATTGGAACACCACTTCCCTTACCAAAGATTTTTTGCGAGTTATGTGACCACTCGAAAATGATGTCATTGGGTCATCGGCTGAAACAAGGGCTTGGTAAAAATCGGCGGGGTATTAAGCACCTATTCATTGTCGATCAATTGGGAACAATTGGACTAGGCTATTTTTGCGATTCGATCATAGGAATCCTCGTAAACACAAGCGGGTTCCTCGAACTTACGCCACCGCGGCGATTTTTTCATCACACCTCATGAGTGTCTGATCTCGATAAAGGTGTCGACCATGTTATAACTATCTTTGTTTCCCAAACCGATGCCATTCAAAGCAAAAGAGGTGCGATTCACGATCCGAAAGTGAAGAAAAGAACGAAAAGCGTAAACATGACATCGCCTTGATGATGTCGGCATACATACGCGTCATTGTTCATGATGAACATACAAATGAGATATACCCAGGACGATGATTGCCCGGATGTCATGGTTATCATTAGGGAGAAGGAGGACAATGATGATCCCTCCATCATTGCGATCCATTAGGACTTTGCCCTCGACAATTGGAGCGGCACTCCATGCATTGGTCGACGAGGGTAAAATGGGCGAAAAATCCCTACTACTATAGATAACTTTAATTGCTTACTTTTTATACGGTATTAGCGGTTATTTTATCGATGCATGCTAACACTTTTATGATTAAGCGATTTCATATATTAAGTGAAAGCATATTTTGTTTGAGGACTACGAATTTAGATGTGCTGTACTTCTTGCGATGATATGCCTTCTCTCCCACAAGGGCTTGTAACTTTGATGCAAAGTTGGACTCGGACTTGATGGACATCTGAGAGGACATTGAGACACCTCGGGAGATTAAGGAATGGGTCATGAATACAAGCCTAAACCCAACCTTGACCAAACCACTTCTTTCGATCTTGGAACCTTAAAAGCCTAAGCTAATCCAGTTGGTTCGACCTCACCCCAAACCAGCGGAATGACATGGTTGCACTATTAACCCAATTCGAGGATGTGTTTGCATGGTCTCGTGAAGATATGGTGGGTTTGTCCACGACATTGTTCTTCATCACCTTCCCATTAAAGAAGGATTCAAGCCCGATTAGCGAAGCTTCGAGCGATTAAAACACGAGTGGAGTTTAAAAGTTAAAGAAGAAATTGTGAAACAATTTCAAGTAGCATTATCATGGTGTCTACATATCCAGGAGTGGATATCGAACATTGTTCCCATGCCTAAACCTTTGGAGGAAAGGTGCGAGTTTGCGTGGATTACGGGATTTGAACAAAGCTTGCCTTAAAGATAGCTTTCCGTGCCCTTTATCCACATTCTTATTGATAATCTTTGCTCGTCGACATGTACTCCTTTGCGGATTGCTTTTGCGGGTACCATCAGTTATAGTTCTTGAGGAAGATGGTGAGAAAACTTCTTTCATCACGCCTTGGGAACCTTTTGCTCTGAAGCGGTTGTCATTCGGCCTCATCGATGGCGGGGCAACCTACCGGTGACTATGATGGCTCTTTTCCACGATTTAATGCATAAAGAGATAGAGATCTATGTGGATGACATCATTGTCAAATCCCGAAGGGAGGAAGACCACTTAGACCATCTCAAAAAGCTATTCAACAGGTTGCGTAAGTATAACTTGAAGTTGAATCCAGCCAAGTGCGCCTTTGGTGTCCGTCGAAGCAAGTTGCTAGGTTTCCTAATCGACCACAAAGGGATTAAACTGATCCTACCAAAATCCGAGGCCATCGAGGAAATGCCCATTCCTCGAATAGAGAAGGAAATACGAGGATTTTTGGGAAGAATCAACTTCATTAGCGGGTTTATCTCTCGACTCACGACAACTTTGTGAGCCCATCTTCAAGTATTAAGGAAGAACTCCTCCATGAAATGGAATGATGAGTGTCGAAAAGCCTTCCTTACCATTAAAAAAAGCAGGTTGGTTAATGCTCTGTTTTGGTACCTCCGGGGATGATGTTCCCCTATTCATGTACACATGTCCATTAATGTGCAATGCCATGGGGTGCATCTTTGAGGGAAAAAAAGATGATAGAGGCCGAGAAGAGCTATCTATTACCTCGGCAAAAGATTGACATCGGTGAACACAAGTACACTCTGATTGAGAAGACTTGTTGTGCTTTTTAGCATGGGCTTCCATGAGGTTACAACATTACCTCCATGGTCACCTGACCCATCTCGTATCCGTGGATCCTCTCAAGTATGTGTTCGATGGCCCATCTTGAATTATCGATTATCCGGATGGCGATTGATCCTACAACAATTTGACATCGTCTACGTGATGCAAAAAATCTATCAAAGGTCGAGGAATTGCGGATCAATGGCCACCGCACCTGCGGGGACTACAAACCCTTGAAAACATACTTCCCCGATGAAGGGGTAATGATAGTTCAATAACACCATCGATGCGATGCATGCCACACATGGAAAATGTATTTTGATGGAGTTGTTATTAACGAAAGGCTCTGGGCTGGAGGCGATTCTAATATCCGTGCGGGGAGGCGATATCCGTCGTTTGTCAATTTATAGTTTATCGGCACCAACAACACGGTGAGTATGAAGGTATTTGTATCATGGGGCTAAAACTTGCTTGTTCGATGGGCATCGGTGGTTAACTATCTTTGGGGATTCGAGTTGGTAATTAGACAATCCACGGGAATCTATCAAACCAAAGAATTACATTTGCTGCCTTACCATCGGCAAGTTCTATAGATGGCTTTGGAGTTTGAAGACATCTCCTTTATACACATTCCTCGTAATAGGAATGATTTTGCGGATGCATTAGCAACGTTGGCCTCCTTGATTCACATACCTGACAAGGAAAACATGCCAAGCATCACATTTGCTATGCAAAATGCCCCATTTTATGGGAACTATGTTGGAGAAGTATCGGATGAGCTACCTCCCATCCACAACCCTTGGTATCATCAAGGAGTATCTGTGAAATGGATCTACACCCGCTGAGGTGAGCCTAAGCGAGAAGAAAGCGGATCCATCGACTTGCTATGAAATTCTACTGGCGGAGATGCACTCTACAAAGAGATGCGAGGATTAGGTCTCCTCGGATGTTTGGATAAAGACCAAGCTCGAGGCTCATGGATGAGATCCATGGTGGAGTATGTGGCCCACATGGCGGACCCTTACTTGTCGAAAATTCTCGAACAGGGCATTATTGGCTTACGCTCAAAGTGATTTTGTGATGATCACGTCGAGAGATGCTATCGATGCCAAATTCATGGGAATGTTATCCACGCCCCTCGAGGGAACTCCACAATATGAGTTCTCCATGGCCTTCTCGATGTGGGGAATGGGCGTGATCGGGACCCATCGAGCCCAAAAGCGATAATGGACATCGATTCATATTCACCATGATCGACTACTTCACCAAATGGGTAAAGCGACCTCCTTCCCCAGGTTACTAAAGAAGTCATCATTGCTTTCATCGAAAGCGATATTTCTGTCGATATGGACAACTAGAGAGGTCATTGTGTGAACAATGCTAAGAACCTCAACAACAAAATGATGGAGGAGTTATGCGATAAATTCCACATCAAACACCTTAACTCCAAATCATCTACCATCCAAAGATGAATGGTGATGTTGAAGCGGCTAATAAAAAATCATCAAAGATCATGCGAAAAATGTCCACCGATCACAAAGGATGGCGACCTCTTGCCTCGACTTTATTAGCCTCTGAGAACTTCTATCGTACTTCCATTGAGGCAACCCCTACTCGTTAGCCTATGGGATGGAAGCGAGTGCTCCCCGTAGAGGTGGAAATGGAATCCCTCGAGTGTTGATGGATGCTCGGTTGGATGAAGACCAATGGGTACAAGGCAGTATCACCAATTGTCTCTAATAGATGAAAAGCGAACCGCGACTATCTTCCATGGTCGATTATATCGACAAGAGGATCGCCGCGATCCTACAACAAAAAAAGAATCTTACTGAATTCAAACAACATGACTTGGTTTTGAAGAAGATCATTGACAACGAAGATCAATCTAAGGAAAATTAAGCTCCTAGCTGGGGAAGGCCCATTTTGTTGTCAAGGAGGTATTGACGGGGTGCTCTCGGACTACGAAATGGATGGCGATGAATTTCCACGACTTATCGGCTTTCGGACACCATGAAGCGGTACTATATGCGAAGTTATCATCAAACAAACATCTGGTTTTGATCATCAAATCACCGTCATTCCGGTTTTAACCCTTTCTTTTTACAACTTTTACGCCCTCGAAAAACATACACTTCAAACCAGGTGACTGGTTTCACCTCATTTCAAACCTTTCATACAATTTGGTTATCCCGAAGATGGGATTGAACCTTTCACACCTGCATTTTATCCACGAAGATGGGATTAAACTTTTCTCACGCTTGCGGTTTGTCACGAAGATGGGATCAAACTTTTTCCACACTGCAGTTTGTCCCCATTATGGGATCAAACTTTCTTCTCCCCATGATATAGCTTTGCACATGGGATTCACACTTCTCTTTGGGCTGCGATTCATCACGAGGGGCGAACTACGTCGACCTGATCTCCCACGATACACGGAATATGCGTGGCAACCATATTCTATATGGCGGTCATGATAAACAAAAAAACAACAAAAACATTTCTGCCTTTCTCTAAAACAAAAACAAAAAAACTTACTACACCTTCTTCACCAGCTTCTACACCCATCGCCTTTCACATTCGACGTTGAACCTCTTACACGAGTTTGAACTACGCAGACTTGATCTCCTCTTCAATAGGAGTACGTGGCGACCATTTATGGTTCGATCTAACCCTACTAGAACAAAATACTTGTCACACGATGCTTTGGGATCAACCTTGATCCACCACATTTCATCGACTTGGACCAAAGGGATGGAATTACCCAACCTCTTCTCACAAATAGAAGATTCGGTGACCATCTAAGCTGCGATTTGTGCCTCGAAAAGCAATACCAATCCATAAGAGATGGAATTAACTAGGCTTCTCACAAATAGAAATCTTGGCGACCATATATGAGTGCGGTCGATCTCGAGAGGAAAAGCCACACTCTCTCCACATTTCCATCTGAATACCGGTCCCAAGACACCAAAGATGGTAGGGATACATAAAGATCAATGATCCGTTTACGAGAGATCTGCGATGTCTCGATGTCCACATATCGAGGATAAGTTCGAGAATGCATCAAGATCACAAAGGCCACGAAGAAATAGGCAAATATCAAGCAAGTATCGAGGCATGACTAAAAGGGAAGTAAATCAAAATATATTTCTCTGCCATATATAATATTTGTTTGATATATACATATGTGTTGTACATGACAAAATGGCTAAGCTAGTACATGCGGGAAAATACAAAGCTATCTACGGATCGTGTGTATACGGACTATCGGATCTAACATAGCATCCTCTCTGAAGAAGGTAAAGGCTGAAAGCTCACCTTGATAGTATCTACGAGCTAGCGGATCCAAGAGGCTAAGCTGCATGGTGGCATGATGCTCATCAATATATATGCTCATATCGGCAAAAATGCGATCGTATGGGATCTCACTGAAATCTATGCGCAATGGCCACATCCACAGCGAGATAGGGCGGCATCCGCTCCACGATCAATGCATCCTGGTGATCTAGCCTCATCCCTCTCTAATAAGCGGCGTCTCTCCCATCGAGAGCTATCGACATCAGAGGCCCTAGCTTTGATCTCTATCATGGGTCATCGGATGTAAGCTCTGCTCCAAATCTTGTGTTGAATCTTGAAATAACGATGGCACTTTCGGGGTGGGAGAATCCATCACAAATCTTTGGCGACCAGTGATCGAATCCTCCTCGATGGGAATGTCGGCCTCCTCCATAGGCTCCTCATCGTCGAAATCAATCCCTGCATTGCTGTGGATACTACACCGCGGTGATCACGTCTCTGTCTCCATCCATGCTTTGAATACTCTGCCGAGAATAACTTGGGATGGTGACGAAAAACTTCGGCTGATCTCTCTCTGATCCCAATGAGCATCTGACTTGGATCTGTCCTCTGATGATAAATGGCGAGAAGCGAAATGACTGACTCGATGCCCCCTCGTATGGATGGAAATCCTGGCTGGTCAAGCCCGACACATCACGGCCGGTGGGTGGTAGGTGATCATCCCTCTCAAACCCGACTAGAGGAAGATAATCCATGCGGAGCATGAGTAATGAAGTTGTAGGGTGAGCTAAGCCTACAACACCGCGCAATATAGCGAATGGATCTCAATCCCACCGGAAAAGTTGACGAATCGACATCATCATACACTGCAATTTGAAAGAGTATGACATGGCTATATCATGGGTGAAACAATACCCATGCCATGTCAGAATGTGCCAATCGGTCTCAAGTGTGACATAAACCACACGTCTGACATGGCCAAAAGCTACCTGTGAACACTCTGTGGGATAAGTGCGACAATATGTGGCGACCTCGAGTCTCTGCCAAAATCATCGGTATGATGGTGTGACCCTCACGAGAGCTCTCCTTTGCCATAATGGCGTTGATGTCCAACTCATCCATGTGCCGTGGCATGTAGGCGTATGATAATCGCATATGATGCGATACATCCTACTCTGCCGAATGCCCGATGATCCTCGGTGTGGTGAAATCCCAGAATGCCGTGCGTAACTATCCTCCTCAGCCAAATCATCGAAATAGAAAATCTTTTGGGATATCACGTGGCGGATGTAATCTCATCTGTACCACCTACGCCTCAATCCGGTGAGGGTCGCATGAGCGCTACTACTCATGTCTCCGATCGCCGTATATACATGCAGAGTTTGTCCAATGGCGACATCGTCGATCGTCGTACTCCTCCAGTAGTAGGTCGACTCTCAGGTCCCAAATCGGAAAACACTGCCTCTCCGATACCCGTGCTCTAGCATACCCTCTATGAATCTGTGGGACACAGAAACATCAACAAGGTCATAGTATCTTTGCAACCAAATCATCTCTGATCACCACATGTACGATGGTGACATACTATCATACCATGGCGCATACAGATGCCACCAAAAATGGTGGGGTATGATCAATCAATGACTGGCTAAGCTATCGAAGAAGACATACATGCGGGTAGTGTCGTAAGACCATCCGAGGGTCGATCTTTGAATATCTCTGGACATACATACATATGCATAACATAATAACATGCGTGATACATAGATGGCAATATGATATAGGGAATGGAAAAGCTATACATACATTCTAAGTATATCATCATCTAATACATCTACTGTCTGACTAAAATATACGAGGAAATGGGGCAAAGCTACCCAACATCTAACGAGGCCTATCAAAAGATATAGCGAGAATGGGGCGAAGAAGCTACCCAGTGACTAACGAGAGGCTATCAAAAGAGATAACGAGAAATATACATCGGAAGAAGTTGATGGTATCGATGTACATACATCATCGATCTGTCCACGATGTAACTCCTCTAAGTCATTTGGATCTCTATCTACGGGGATGTCGAGGCCTATCTGAGGAGGATCTGCATGGAAAAACCATATATGGGTCACACGAGGGGCGGCGCCGAGAGTGGAAAGGATCAAAAGTATCTACCTCTGAAGGATCTCTACCCAAATGCGGATAAAGAAATGTGCGGTCCAGCTATCCGGTCAATTTATCGATCTATGTCACATGAGTCGGATCTCGACACGGCTAGCCAATCCATCATCATCACGGATCACGGAACCATATCCCCATAAAATGTGTGGTGGCGAGTGCGAGCTCCAATGGTGCGAGAGGAACCACCAATCTTTGGAACATCTCACGAGTGCGGGGGCCCTCTGATAATGTGTAACCATCGATCCCCAACAATGGGATATCGATGATGGGTGATGCGAAAAAGCAGGCCCGATAATGCTGGCAGGAGGCAAGATCGGCATACGAATCTCTCCTGTAGTGCTCCTGATAGCACGCTCTCCTAAATAGAGCTCCCATCCTCCATCTGTGAAGAGAGAAATCCTGCGGGTGGAAATAACGTACTCAACTCCAGTCGGTACCCATCCTCAAATCCAACTCTCAAATGCTCCCCAGAATAGGGAACCCATGTGATGACATCCGCTGTCAACAACTCCAGCTGTAGGCGACAATGGGTGAAACCCTCGACAGCGGGGACCTCACCCGGTATGGAATGATGCCATCTCCGTCCTCGTGGATGGGTATCTAAACCTAACACACTCACTCACGGCCTGCAAACATGGAAGCCTCTCATGGCCCCAAAATTGACCACAAAAGGCAAACATCTGCTTGTCGGTCAACACTCTTAACTTTGTACATGGGAAAAGATAAGAGAAATACTCACCCGGCCGAAAAATGGGTAGAATCCTAACCAAGCCTCGGTCGAGCCTGCGATCGCATGCGCATTCCCACGAGAAGTAAGTAGGCAAAGGTGTAGGAACCCCAATCATAATCTCTATCATCGGTCCGCGTGTCCGAGTGGCGTTGATCAAAAGCGAAGGACACCATAGAAGAGTTATCTGCTATAAAGCGACCCCTAATGATCATCAGAACAATCGTGAGAAGAATGCGATCCACGACTCTCACATCATCCGGGTATAGGCTCACTCAACAACCCGCTCATAGCATCTACGCTCGAAGGACACATGCGTATAGTCCTGCCCTTGGCGCCTCTCGCCGGAACTCCCAACAAGGATCGGCGGCGGTGGGGGTAATATCCGTGCGTGTGAAGCCTTTGGATCCCCTCAAACTCCATACATGATAAATCGCCGATCCATCGGCGTCATCATCACCTCACGATCCGACAAATGGAGTGGTGATGCAGGTGAAACCACCGCTCGAGACAATGCCACTAAGAGTAACCCGGGGACAACGACGGGAAGAATGGAAAAAACGTCCGAATCCCCGACCGTGGACAATCTCTCTATAGTCATCATGCAAGGCTTTGATACATAGAGTGGATCTTGAACCCGATTCCCTCGGTACGTGTGAAAGCCAGGGAACCTACATCAAATCTGATCGACATCGAACCTTTACTCCTCATCAATAGGAAATAAGGAAGATTAAGATCTAACTTCATACCTCGTTTGCGTGCGGGTATTTGAAGGATGCCGACTCAAAATCACCCGAAAGATCTGGGTTACGCCACTTGAATACCTGGCAACTCCCTACGGGGAACACGTGCAGCAGGAGCAGGAACCTCAATCGGTACATCCTCCTCCTCATCCTCGACATCAGGCACTTGACCACGGATAGGATGAATCACTACCTCCACCAACGATGAGCGAGGCATCACTAGCGAGAATGAGGATGAGGCACTTCAAAAGCCCTCCTCCGTACACCAGAAGTGGTCCTGCGGGAACTACTCGATTGATCCGGATCCATAATATCTGGACAACAAGTCTCCAAATCACCTCAGAAAGGGTGTGGTAAATTCTTACCTGGAGCTTTTCAAAATGCATTTTATGATTACATGCATGCATGCATTATTTTAACATATCGTCTGATGAGAGTTAAAAATGCATGACTACCCAATACCTACATTTTGGAAAAATTTTGCCATAGCCCCTTTGTAAATGGGACTATCCACGTGCACATAGGCATGACTAGGTGGACATTCAGTAGCACACCTACCAGCGATCGTATACATCTACATGCATTTAATACATCACAGTAAAAAATCCATAAGTGTAATCTAATTACCGGGTTATTTTACTTTTCTACCTTTACTCATTTGTCCTCAAATAGGATAAGAAATGATAGTAAAAGGTGCCAATTTGACTGTTTCAAAAGTCAAATTTTTCACATCATTATATTGACATGGTTTAATACTAACATTTACTATGTTGAATATTTTTATCAAATCATATCGGCATGCATATTCACTTACTATATGTGTCTAAATGCATTTCATGTGATAAGTCATTTTCAATGGATAGAAATTGGAAAAAAATACATGCATATGTTACCGGAATGATGAAGAACACTTATGCGGTGGCGAGAATATCTGAAAAGTTGCTTGAACTTCAATGGGTGCGAAGAAGAGCTCTCGATTTCCTTCGTTCGCGACTTGAAAATGACTTATGAAAGCAACCCATGGGCTTTTATAGCCACGGTTGGCCGAGTCCACCTACATGGTTTGCTGGTGTACATGGCACTCTATATGGGTCCCACACCTCGGGCTCGCTCGATTAGAGTTGAAAGGAGGTCTCACTGGTGAAAAGGCCAAATTAGGAATAAAAATGCTACTGCGATTGGCGAGAATAGCTTTGGAATCACGGTTTTCATGGGCGAAATTTTTGTATCTATCTCATTGGTATTACGCTTTGAATACAAGGTATCTTATACCGATGGCCTCGACTTTTCACAAATCATGCTCGTGATACCTCCCAAAGGGTTCGATCTTGCGTCGATTGATGTCGTCGACCCTAAAATGTATCCTGCCCGGTTCTGTGCCTTATCAAATTACAAATTAAAGATGTATCCTGGCGAAAGTTACAACATCGAAGTATACAAATTATACTCCGAATCATCCATTGGCGAATTCTGATGAAAGTTAACAAATCGTATTGATATCCCGTATCCCGGGAGTTTGAAATTTTGATGCCATTCGACCAATGATATCAAATTGATACACAAATCGATGAAGGTCGATTGACCTTGGCGTCATATCGGTGAGTGGATAAATAAACCCATTGAAACCTTCCCAACCTATCCACGTATCCACGGCGGGGGTTTACAACACAATTGACCATTGACACATACATCGATGAAGGTGAAGCGATACCTTGATAATGCACCCAATGGATCTGTCCGATGATACACACATCAGCGAAGGTCGTGAGCCACAATACAACATGTTGGCGATAACTCATTGCATTGGTAATCTTGGTGACTGACTGAACCTCGACGGATGATGGATGGATGGGAATATATTATACATCCTCAAATAGATAGCTTTTATCCCCACGGATCTCTTGTACAAAGAGGCACCTCTATGGAATATAAGCCATGTGTCTAGGATTGAGACTTTGGTGATAGCCCCAATGTCGACATCCTTGAAGACTTGGATCGCATGTCGAAGATCATCGGTGATTGTCATCGATTAGGATTATTAATAGATAATCATTCATCATGCATCATACATTTGATCATGTTGCTTTATATCATCATATTTATCTTGTTGCATTTCAAGTGTCTAGGATTCTTTATCCTATCCATGCCTTGCATTGCATGAATATGATAAAGAGGGCATCTGTAAACACTCGAAATTTTACGCACACTATTACTAACATTGCGGGAGGCGATTCGTCTTTTCGAGATAACCACGGAAGGCGGTTCACATCCATTTTGGATACTACTGGGAAGTTCGGTTTCAACCGGACCACACACCACAAGTATCAATTCAAACCACGAACACACTCGGAAGGATCATTTCCAACCTCGGAGATAACCGAGCTTTGTCCTTGGCGATAACCCCAAGGAATGTTGTTGCGATTCGGCGATAACTCGAAAATGCTTGTTTCAAATCATGCTATCGACTTCAATCTCGGACCTCCTGTTGGAGGCACTCATACCTCGGAGACCGAAGCTAACACACGGGAAGATGGGCACACTCATAGATGACATTGCGGCATTCAAACAACTTGTAGTCGATCTCGGATGTAACCACGAGCAGCGTCTGCTTTTTTCACTCAAATCGGTGATAACCGGTGAAGAGTCAAACGTCATCTTGCCACCTCAACACTGCGTCGTCGTCTCAACACTTCATACATACATTTATACACAACAATGTCCCACAAGCGAGGGAGTTCAATCCGAGTGACTATTACGTGCGTGGCGGCACACGGGATAGAATTTGAAGCTTGAAGACCATGGGCATGGTCCCTCTTCACTTCTTCGTCAACCTCTAATCCATGTCATTGTATAACTCTCGACACAAAGCGGTCAGAAGAAGGTCACATATACCTCGTTCGGATGCTCGGATTGAAGTTACGCAAGTTTGAGCGAACATTACGATGCTGCAGTGCACGTACTTGAAGGCAGACGGGACTCGCGAAGCAGGGGACACCTTGACCCGACCGGTAGACTACTGGTCTGCATGAATCCACCTATGACCATCCCCCCTCTAAATATAGACCTTGGGGCCAGCCATTTGAGAGAGAAAAAAAGAAAAAGCGAGGAAGCCTGTCCATTTACTCTGTACACACCCATATTGAGTGTTTCCTCATTTTAAACATCTGTTAGCTCACATATAGCTATATTTTTATCCGTGGAGGCGAGTGTTTATCCATATAAGTCGTAGAAGCTACATTGGCATTACTGTAAGCCTTCTCACACTCTATAAAGCCTTTCTCTTCATCTTTGCACACCTTTATTATACACATTGAGAGTTGTGTTGTGTGTGTATGCAGGACTTGATCAAAGTGGTTTTCATTTACATGCGTATATATATATATATATATATATATATATTATATATGGACTAACATTATCGAGTTATGCCTCGATTGAGCCTAGACTTATATGCAGGCGTTTACTTGCTTTTATATATATATATATATATATATATATAACTATTATGAACTACGGAACTTATGCGATGAGCCTTAGACTTTTATATCTATATTTATATATTTTATATATATATATATATATATATTGTTGTCAAACATATCGATGAGCTTTGGATTTTATATACATTGCATTCTTATATATATATATATATATTTACATTTACATATCTATCTAGAGTTTACTTATTGGCCTTTTGACTTATTTACATTTAGTCACACTTTGAGTTTACTTACATGGCGGTTGATACTTTTACAACTTTATTTACATTTAGTCCCTTTGGAGTTTACTTGGTGGTTGGCGGTTGATATATATTATTGCTTATATTTATATTTACCTCCCCATATATTTGCATTTAGGTCCCCGTGGAGTCATGCACGTATATATATATATATATATATATATATATATATATATATATATATATATATATATATACTTTTATTGTTTCCATACTGCTTATAGTATCATGTGTGAGCCTAGGAATCATGTGATCCGATTGATCTCTTGAATCTAGATTGATTCGTGTGATGGACATTTTCAATTTATGGCGGCTTGTACATTATTCTGATGTGTACAAATTTCCTTGGATGGTTGTCATGCCCATGAGGAGTTTGGCACTTTTGCTTATATATTATTTTCTAGAAGATGCTTTGCATCTAAAAAATAAAACAAACAAAGCCCGAACATTTAATAATAAAATGGAAGTATGAAAAGGTCTCGATTCCTATTGAGCACGGGGTTTGAAAAACCTCTTTTACAAAACTTCATTGCTATATCTTGGTTAAAAGCTGAATTTTTCTATAAATTCAAACCTTGTGTATATAAGGTGCGACGAGGCCTCACACTACTTTCAAATAATTGCACATTGATCCACACACACACACACATTCATATAACGATTTTCTTTGAAAGTGGCGGTCATAGTGGCAACCACGGATGTCGAGAAGTGCTAACACCTTCCCTCGCATATAATCAAGCCCCAGAACCAAATGAATCTCGGTTTCACGGACCCGTTTAGCGATGTCACATCAACGGGTCGATATGCAAACCTTTTTTCGATTCGCGTTGGTGCAACGATTTAAAAACACCAATGGCGACTCTTAAAGTCAAATTATCGACATTACACATATGGGACCTTTTCACTTATTTTTTCAAACAAATCTCACATTAAATGAGAACACCAAAGAACAAGTAGCGAAAAGGACACAAAAAATCCATATGACTTGATAAAAATTATTCAACCACGATAAATGTTAGTATTTTACCATGTTGAATGTATTGATGTGAAAAAAAAATTGACTTTTGAAATAGTCATTTGGCACCTTTTTTGCTATTTTTTCATCCTATTTGAGGATAAATGAGCAAGTTTTGAAGCAAAAGTAATCTGGTAATTAGGCTACCCTTATGGATTTTGACTTGATGTTTTCATGCATATAGGATGTTTATGACTTTGAGTTAGTGTGCTCTTGAATGGCCACCTAGTCATTACCCTCTGGCGCATGTGGATAGTCCTTTTACAAAGGAGACTACGGAGAATTTTTTCCTCACGAGTCTAGGCATTGAATGAATCATGCATTTTAACTCTCTTTGTAGGTGTATGTTAAAGTAATGCATGCATGCATTCTTATAAACTACATTTAATGAGCTCGGGTTAGAATTTATCACACCCTTTCTAAGGTGATTTGGAGACTTTGTCGGATATATGGATCGGGCCCGTGAGTAGCTCCGTGGGACCTCTTCCGATGTGAGGAGGAGAGCTTCAAATGTGCCTCGACCTTGCCTAGCAGCAACCTCGTCGGTTAGCGGAGTCGATGATTAAATCAATCAAGGTTGAGAGATCGGATGCTAAGGGCGAGGAGAGGATGTACCCATTGTGGATCTGCTCCTTCCATTCCCATGAGGAGCTTCCAAATATAAATGTGACAATTCGAGCTTGGATGATTTGAGTAGTAACCCCTGATCTATCTCCATGCAAGCGAGGTAAAAAGCCTTGTGGTTCTTCCTTTTCCCATTTATGGGTCAAGGGTTACGATGTTGATTTGCATTGTGATCTGGGTTCCAGAACTTTATGCGATTGAAAGGGCGGTTTAGCATACATTCTCATGCAGGACTCTTTATCCAGTCTGGAGAGATTGTGCATGCTTGGGGTTTGAGGATTTCTTATCCATCCTCTCTAATCGTTGTCCACAGGGGTTATCTCAAGGATTTATCTTAGCGTTGGTTTCATCGGACTTAGTCTCTCCATTTCTTTGGATTGTGAGGTAATGATGACCTTGAGATGGATTGGCGATTCATCCTTTGGGATGGTGTTTTTGGGCGTTAGTGCCTTTTGTAGATGATATTTCCCGACTACCGTCGGATCCTTGTTGGGAGTTAAATTTCTGATTGCTCGAGGAAGGACAATCCAGATTCTGGTCCCTTTAGTATAGATGCCGTAAGTGGGGCTTTGGCTGAGCCATTGCTCGATGATCAGAGGGTTAGATATCCCATCCTTCGGCGATTCTTCCTGATCATCCTCAGGGGTTATTTTCCTTCACGCTTTCCCCTAACATAGTTTAACGAATGAAAAGTACATATGATTACTTTTAAGTCATTTTATTCGTCCGATTTACGTACATTTTTAGAAAAACTTTTATAAACACTTAACTTTTCACGATATATTATCCTCAAATCTTTCGATGGAATGTCATTTTGACATACCGAACTCTCGGAAAGGATTAGGTTATTCAAACCCTAACCCTTAGAGTTTCATCGAATTGAATAGTGCTTATTTAAGTCTTTTTAATGAAAATATTTTGTTTCTAGAAAATTTTTATTTTCATCATGAAAATTCTTACTCGTTAATTCTAGCTCATGGCGAATCCTCCATTTCTAATCATCCTAGGTTCTAAAAGCGATTAATAAACACATAACACGAATATTATTAATAAAAATTATTTTGTTAATAACTAATTCTTTAAACTTAAATTACGGACAATCTAATTTTTGGGTTGTCACAAAAGTTGATCTAAGTTATAAGTAACTTTAATAGGTAAGAAGTGAGCTGACTTG
Organism: Panax quinquefolius; assembly: GCA_020205615.1. NCBI lineage: Eukaryota > Viridiplantae > Streptophyta > Magnoliopsida > Apiales > Araliaceae > Panax > Panax quinquefolius. The sequence continues at coordinate 88,819,218 of CM035152.1, forward strand.
GTTAGACGACCAACTATTACCCAAATGGCATTGTGGCCCTTCTGTGTAGCTGAAAGACCTACCACAAAGTCCATGGTTATATGTTCCCACTTCCACTTAGGAATTGGTAAGGGTTGAAGTATACCACTCGGCTTTTGATGTTCAGCCTTAACCCTTTGACAAGTGAGACATTTGCTTACCCATTCAGCTATTTCTCTTTTCATGTTCGACCACCAAAAGTGTCGACTTAAGTCCTTTTAAATTTTAGTACTGCCAGGAAGTATGTCAAATTTAGAATTATGAGTTTTGTTTAAGATTTTGTCTTTTAAGGCTTGGTTTAACGGAACCCAAATTCTATCTTCATATCTTATTATTCCATCCTTGTCTATTCTGAATTTGTTATTCTTAATATGAGTTATATTAGACTTACATTTTTGACAATCTTCATCTTTTTCCTGCATCTCTTTGATTTTATCAAGCGAAATGAAGCTCCCTTTAGAATGAATAACTTTTGGATAGAGGTAGTTGGACATCCAGCCTCAATTTCTAGTTTTTCAAAAATCTTTTATTAACCTATCATTGGTGGTTATTACGTTGAACTTTTCTTGATTCTTTCTACTTAACGCATCAACTACGATATTAGCTTTATCGGGATGATATAAGATTTCACAATCAAAATCCTTTATCAGTTCTAACCATCTTCTCTGCCTTAAGTTTAGTTCCTTTTGTGTAAAAATATATTTTAGACTTTTTTGATCTGTATATATCTCGTACTTCTCCCCGTACAAGTAATGCCTCCAAATTTTTAGAGTAAAAACTACTACGGCTAACTCTATGTCATGAGTAGGATACCTCTTCTCATAATCTTTGAGTTGTTGTGATACAAAAGCAATCACTTTCCCATGTTGCATCAACACACTGACCTAAACCTCGTGTGACGCATCACTAAAAACTAAAGGCCTCTATATCATCTGGTAAGAATGACAACTTTGAGCCATGCTCGTTAACTTCTTCAACTCTTGGAAGCTCTCATCACATTTATCTGTCGGAGACATATTTCACGTCTTTGGAGTTAAATTGGTTAGTGGGGTTGCTATTTTTGGAAAATCTTTTATAAATAAATCGATAATATCCATCTAAGCGAAAACTTCTTACTTACATTGGAGTTGTTGGTTGTTCTCAATTCACAACCATTTTGATCTTAGTTGGATCTCTTGATATTCCATTTTTTTCAATTACATGACCTAAAATTGAACTCTCTTTAACGAAATTCACACTTGGAGAACTTTGCATAAAGTTGTTCATTTTGTAATATCTCAAAATGACTCTCAAGTGTTAGGCATACTCTTCAGTGTTTTTCGGTATAGCGAATATCATCGATAAACACTACAACAAATTTTCTAAGCATGGTTTAAACACTCGATTCATCAAGTCCATAATTGATCTGGATGCGTTTGTCGACCCAAAAGATATTACAAGAAACTTATAATGTCCATAGCGTGTCCTAAAGCGCTATCTTGACACATCTTCCTTCCTTACTTTTAATTGATGATAACTTTGTCCTAAGGTCGATCTTTGAAAAGTGTTTGGCCCCATTTAATTGGTCGAAACAAATCATCAATTCTTAGTAAAGGATATTTATTCTTAATGGTTAATTTATTTAATTCTCTATAGTCCATACATAACCTCATGGTTCCATCCTTCTTCTTCTACAAACAATATTGGTGGTCCCCGAGGTGAAACACTAGGTTTTATATACTTTTATCTAAGAGTTCCTATAGTTGTACTAGTAACTCATTTTAGTTCTCTGAGTGCCATTCTATGGTGCCTTAGAAAGCTGAGTGTAGTTCTCGGTGCAATCGATGACAAACTCGATTTGCTGTCGGTGGTAAACACGATAAGTCAATACAGAACTACATCGGAAAATCCTTAACTATAGGCATTTGATCTAGTTTTACTCCTTCACCATCGAGTATCAACTATATAGGCCAAATATCCTAAACAATCTTTTCTAAGTAACCTTTTTGCACGAGTTATGGTGGGAGATCGAGATTGCTTGGGTGAACAACCTCAGATTGAACACTACTTTTGACTTGATGTAGTCAAAAGGTTTATACATTTTTATGACAATCGATCATTGGCGTTATGATTAACTAACAATCCATTCCTAAGATTACATCAAATTCTCTAACTAAATTGGAATAAGATCTACGAGAAAATTGTGTCCCTTTATCTCCACACTACAATCTTTATATATGGTCTTAACTGGAATCCTTTCATTGTTTGCAATTTCTACACAGAACGAATTGTCTAAATTCTCACATGGTATATTCAGGTTTTTAAAAAAACTATTAGACACAAAGGAACAAGTAGCACCAGAATCGAATAACACATATGCATTTAAAGTGTTGATAGGGATGATACACATCACCCACGTCCTATGAAACAACAACATCCCTTAAGCATATTAAATGTTCTGGCATGGTTGAGTGGGTCTGAGCTCAATGCGACTCTTTTGTTGCCCGATTATTGTTATTCTCCAGTACTCTATTTCCATTTCCTCCCTGATTCTTGGGTTTGGGACAGTTCCTTGCAAAATGTTCTGACGAACCACAGTTGAAACATTTATTTTTATTAGGGAGAGGACACTATGGAGAAAAGTGTCCCATTTTTCCACAATTGTAACATTTATTAATACTTTTAAAACATACACCTTTATGTTTTCCTCCATAGGTAGGACAAGGTTTAATGTTATTATTACTAAAGTTATTATTTACCTTTTTCCCCAAAGTTGTTAGAAAAGTAGTATCCCATTTCCTTTTATTATTAAACCCACAGTTTGGTTGGGTCTTGGAGTTTCCCCTTCTCATTTTGACTCTTCTTTTTCTGTTGAAATTTAATGAGATTCTCGTTTTCACTCTCAGCTATGGATTCTTTCTCGAGTATTTCGGAAAAAGTCTTTAGTTGGAAAATGGACAACATACTTACGTATCGAGGTTTCAAACCTTCACGATACCTCAAAGAGTCTTTCTAAGTTCGATATTGACTTGATGAGGAACAAGCGTGGACAATTCGTTAAACTTGGCCATATACTAAGATTCAGTCATGTCTCCTTGTTTTAATTCTAGGAATCGTACCTCTATACGATCCTTTAGATATTGGGAAAAATAGTTTTCAAAGAACAATTCTTTGAATCTATCCCATGGTACAATTTTAGTTTGTGCAGGCCATGAGTTGATTCCACGATGATTAGCCTCACCTTTTAAGAAAAAGGTTGCAAAAGTCATCTTTTGATTATTATTGACATTGGTTACTAAGAAAAATTTCTCTATTTTAGTAATCCAGATTTGTGCATCGACGGGTTCAGATGTACCTTTGAACTCGGGTGGACCAACTAATTTAAAATCTTTAAAGGAAGTGTTTTGGGTTATAGGTGCATTAGCACTTTTAAAAAAGTTCTACTAAATTTTGGGTGGGATTATCATCACTATTTATCTCTCTTTGGGGTCTTACGGTTGGTGGCATGATTACATAAAAAAAAAATTCCACATAAAATTTGAAATACACAAATATATCTTTTATTCATATGTCACAAAGATCATACAAAACAACAGTAGTTTACACATACTACTAGCTATATTACAGACTTCAAATGCTCTTTTATTTATACTATTATAGTGCATTTTGACTTCTATACTAACCTCTAGAACTCTTTGACATCATCGAGGGAATCCTGGATCATGTGGCATACCACAGATCGATCTATCAGATAGGCAGTTTTCTTCTCCTCCATGGGATATCCAGAACTACTTTCGGTATTTGCCAAATCATTGAAGACATCTTCGAGTACCAGGCGATTTTTAGTAGCCTTGGCGGTGTTTCCTTCACCTTGCTGTACGTAGATGCGATTATACTTTCGATCGATTATTGGTTTCTCTCTCTATTTTAACATTCCCTCATTAAGTGTGCTCTAAAGCGCATTTTATTATTCTCGTATTGAAGTCTTCATTAGTGATGCCATAGCTTCATCATGTTCATCAATTCTTATTAATTGCCCTACTACTGGATCTTCCTCTTCCTCAGCATCTAGTAGTTGTTGGTCATGAAACAATTCTTCATCCTCTGCATCACTCGCTATAAATGACTCAATTTGCGGTGGATTGTTTACTATTACCATTTCTTCAGCACTGGAGTTGGTCATCCTATAAACTCCTTTATTATTGGTATAAAATTTACACAAACATAATATTTTTAATGTTAGTTTTATGTATAATATTTTTACGGACTCGAAGACTATATACTAAGATTTCTCATCCTTATATCTATAGCCTTAACAAGCTCTGATACCATTAAATGTAACACCCATATCTATACTCCCATATTATCCGATATAGTGCTTCTTCGACTAATCAATGTATATAACGCATTCAAATCTATACACCCGTGGTATTTGATTATATTTTTATATCTAATTGAGTGACTATACAATTTATAACCAAATACAATTCCCATAGATCAAAGATTCACAGTATCCCATAACAGATAACAATTCTAAAGAGAACTATTGTTGTGTTTGAATACCTAAGCTCTTATCTTGACTACATGATTACACAGAATGACATTTAATAATCCTAAACATAAACAATGAACTAACATATGCAAACCTAGCTAATGAAATTAAATATGAAACATGCAACTAAATCCCCCAAACTTGAAAATTACAATGGCCTCATTGTATAGATAAAGTAATAAATAAGAGAGGACTTCCACTATAATACGCTTTAAAATGCGGGTTGGTGGTGTCTGTTGTTCTTCATCGGAATCGGTGGGTGGAAACCTTGGCGTTGGGGCTGGTTGCTGGTATGGGAATTGGGTAGTAGGATTGAAGCTCTGGAGCGTAGCGTTCAATGAGGCGAAAGATAAATTCATGGCCTCAAACATGTGGTCTGCCCTCATTTGCTAGTCTCGCATTTCTCTTGATGCTTCCTTGTTGTGCTCATCCACTTATGTCGTTGAAGGTTGAGGCGGGGATAGATATTACTCAGGTACGTGGTGATGTCTACATTTCTTGCTCTCCCATTGTAGCATTCTCCGAAACTCATCATCTTCTTTCGAGGGTGTCCTCGGCGTTAGCCTCATCCTCCAAAATTTGAGGAAATACTAAATCTACTCCTCTCTAGTGCGACTAGCCTCAGGGCCCTGCTGCATATCTTGCAATCATTCTTGAGTCAGTGTATGCAGGCGGCATCTGGGTTATCTCATCATCGACCATCGAACTCACCTTGTATACATAACCCACAAATGAGTGATGGGTGTGGCAATCCACGGAAGAATGGTCCTCGAAAGGCATCTTGGATTGAAAAGTTAATTATAGCCCCTATGTCGATGATGAAATCTTTTACCATGGCATACTGAAAACCTTGCCTTATCCTTAGGCACATCGGCGTATGTGTAGATGGAAGTAATTTAAGCGCACAAAAAGGCGTACCATATCTTCCCATCTGATTAAGATCTTTCTTTGCGAAGATAGTGCCTCCATGATTTGATTTTGTCCATGAGGTGCGGTTTTGTCATCTCCTTCATAATAGCCTCATAATCTGGATCATTATCACGTAAGTGTTGGTACTAATAATGTCTCGACACTTTCGTATGCGATAAAATGCGTGTTGATGGCATTGATCTTGAAAGGAACTAACCTACCGTATAAGCGCATTGAAGGGGCCTTATCCTCGGCGTTAGCGTGGGAATTCTTTGACCACACTCACAAGCTGCGACCTCGGACTCTCTGGTGAATTTATTCCAACCTTTTGATATATTTGTTGCATCATTTACGCCATCAGCGAGCTTCGGTGCCAACCCGCTCTAGTGTGGTGATTTTGTCACCATTTAGTAAATGTGATTGATCGTGGTAGTGCACTTATGAATTTTAAACTTATCGAAGGTTACGTGTTGGTGGTGTGGCCCCGAACTCTCTCCTCGTTGCCTCTTTGATGCGGTTTTGGTGCCATTAATTTGGAATTGATGAGTTTTTCCCCAAATGTTACTTAAGCAATTTATCCGAACACTTGGTTTGCAAGACTTAAAATTCCTGAACTTGGTGATTTGGTTCTATCTATGGGGATAGAAATTGAGGAATTAGAAAAAAAAACTTCTGCTTTCAGTATATTTTCAGGTTGGTTGTAGATATTTGCACAAACCATATCCTCAAATTTCCAAATTGGTGTTGTTAGATTGTGTGGTGAAGGGTGGTTTTATAGAGAGGAGTTTATATAGGTGGGTGACTAGGTTGAGTGAGTGTTTGATTGTAGTTAGGAGATAGGAATTGATGTTGTTAGTGTTTGATATTGGGTGGTGTACGTTGTGAAGGAGTGGGATTGTTGGAAGTTGAAGTTCAATGAACTTGGGATATCATGTATGCAATGTTGTAACTACCGAAATTCTTTTCAAATTCGACCCCCAAAGCCGGCTTGGGTCTTCTTCATTAAAAAGGCAAGACCCAACTTGCCTATAGTTACTTAATGCTCTATATTGACCCCCGAGCTTGCTATGTGTGCTTGGAAGGGCAAGCCCAGAAGTTGCACGTATGTTACTAATGTTGTATCTTGACCCCAAGCCCGGCTTGGGTCTTGTACTAGGAAAGGAAAGCCTCGGCTTGCTATCAGTCTGTTAAGGCACCAAGAAGGGCAAGCCCCGGCTTGCTATTTGCTCTTGGAGGGGCAAGCCCCAGCTTGCTATTGTTTAGCTAAGGCCCTTAATTTGCAATTGCAATATAGTTTTCCTTTCTCTTGCCTCCTTAGTGCATTCCATAGCTTCTTGAGTACACGATCAACATTAAAGCATACCTATCGGTAGAATTGAGCCACTTGAAGCATGGAGGATAAGATTATTTAGATATCAAATATACTTTAAATACTAATTTGATGAATTGACATGAATATATTCTAGACCAAATATTATTCTAAACTACCATCTCACTAACATGGATAAAATTACTTAAGAAAAGAAAAATGAAGAAAAAGAAATAAAATAAATAAAATTTGGGTTTGCCTCCCGGTGGCGCTTGATTTTAAGTCGTTCAACTGACTACTCCACTATTTATGGTGTGTGCGCAGAGTGTGATAGCTATGTTGTCCGTGTTGGACTCGCCACCCCAATAGTTCTTTAATGTCATGTGTTAGTTGACCTTAAAAGTTTCTAAAGGATTAGGCGTAGATTTCAGCGGTATGCCGTGAGAGAACACCCTTTTTATTGTAAATGGTCACGACCATCTTGACTTAAGCTTGCACGGAACAATCTCAATTGTGAGTTGAACAAAAGAGGGTGATTGCCTGGCTCGAAAGTTCTTTGCATAATTTTACGGTGGTGTGCCATCTTTTCACCTTTTCCTTGTATAACTTGGTTCTCGTGAAGCTTGAAGGGCGAAATTAAATCCGAGCTCATTTAATTATATGTAATCTCTTTTCCCCTCTGGTTGCTTGATCGAAATTGAGTTTACGAATCGATAAATGATAAGCCTTATCTTTGTAATTTGACCCGATGGGTAACAAGCCTTTCAGTATAGTAGTTGATATGGTGACATCTTGATCGTTGATTTTATCGTGTGTCCGGTAAGCCCATAATCGTCGTCTAACTGGCGACGACCTTTTGATTTGGATTTGATTTTCTAAGATTCACCACTTTTCAAGATTCTCTTGACTTCCCTATTGAGACCTCGACTTGTCCTTTGGTTTGGGGATGATAAGTTGTAGCTACCTTATGGTTGACCCATACTTTGCCCGATAAAGTTGTGAATGACTTGTTGCAAAAGTGACTACCTTCGTCAATTTGATAATTGCTCTTGGCGTGCAAACCTTGTGAAAATGTTCTTTTGCGAAAATTTGAGGACCACCTTGGCATCGTTTGATGGTAATCTTTGCGACTTGACCCACTTTGATCGTAGTCCTTTGCAAGTAAAATATCTTGATTGTTCGGGAGGCGATGGGAATGGCCCCATGAAATCAATACCCCATACATCAAAATTTCAACTTCAAGAATCGTTTGTAGGCATCTCATTCTTTTGAAATGTTGCCCACCCTTTGACATCTATCACATGTTTTAACAAAATGGTGGGCGTCCTTGAATAGTGTAGGCCAATAAAACCTAGATTACAACACCTTCTTTGCTTGTCCTCTCACTCCTCCCGTAATGTCCGCCCGTACGATGGTGACACTCATGCGAATGTTCTTCACTTCATTTGTAAAGGCACACACCTTCTAATCATCTTGTTGGTGCCTTTGTTTGAAAAAGTAAGGCTCATCCCATGTACCATTTCACGTCGTGAAGAAACTTCTTTTTACATTGTCTTGTGAGATCGGTGGCGAGCGTTGCTCATAAGATAATTTGCATAATCTGCATACCAAGGAAATTTTGCATTTATTCGAATAATTGTTCATCAAGGAATGATTCATTGATTTCACACTTGTCCTCTTTCAATTTCCTTGGTTTCTAGCTGAACAAGTGATCTGCTACACGATTCTCAGTCCCTTTCTATCTTTTATTTCTAGATCAAACTCTTAAAGTAGGAGAATCCATGGGATAATGCGTGGCTTAGCATCCTTTTATTTGTCAATCTTAGAATCATTTGCATAGTACATATAGACTATCTCCTTAGTCCGATCAAGTAAGCCCAAAATTTGTCAAACACATACACCATTGCAAGCAATTCCTTTTACGTGGTTGTGTAGTTCATTTGAGTTTACTGTAAGTGTTTTGTTTGCGTAGTATATGGCGTGAAACACCTTGTCTCGACGTTGGCCCAAAATAGACCCAATGGCATGAAAGTCCACTTGCATCACCGTAAGCTAATGGCATGCTCGATGCAGATGCGACTATAACTTGAAATTTGTAGTCGATTTTCTCTTTAATACATCAAAAGTTGTCTTATATTCTTCATCAAATCTGAAAGTTGCATCCTTCTCTAAAAAGGCGCATAGAGGTTTTGCAATTTTGGAGAAGTCTTTTATAAACCTCTGTAGAACCAACATGTCCCAAAAACTCCTAATACCCTTAGCGAGCTTGGTGGGCGGTTTTTCAATAGTTTCTAGCTTTTCTTTGTCGACTTCAGATCCTTGGCCGATACCTTATGGCCCCAAATTATGCCTTCTTCCACCGTGAAGTGGCATTTTCCCAATTTAGTCGAGGTTAGTATCCTTGCATTGTTTATAATACCATTACCAAATTCCCTAAGCGGTATCAAAATTTGTCTCCATAGGCCAAAAAGTCATCCATGAAGACCTCAATAATTTTCTCCACCATATCTAAAAAATGGCCATCGTACATCGTTGGAAAGTTGCGGTGCATTACATAGCCCAAATGACATCCTCACGAATGCGAATGTCTTGAAGAACACGTGTGAATGTGTCTTCTCTTGATCCTCGGGATGATGACTATTTGGTTGTGGCAAGTACCCATCAATAACGATAATATTGGTGTCATTGATCTATCAACATTTGATCGATAAATGGCGGTGAAATGGTCTTTTCGGGTTGCCTTGTTCAATTTCTATAATCCATACAAACCCTCCAACTTTGTCATTGTTACTGTCGGTATTAATTCATTGTCCTCATTACTGCTGCTTTCGTTTCCTCCTTTTTTTGGCGCCTTTGCACTTGGACTAACCCATTTCTTTGTCGAAATCGGGTAGATGATGTTGGCATCTAACCACTTCAAAATTTCCTTCTTCACACTTCCTTCATAATCGGGTTAAGTCAATCGTTGTTGCTCCACGTTGGTTTTGCCTCATCTTCCATTAAGATCTTGTGCATACAAAATGAAGGTTTGATTCCTTTATATACTGCGATTGTCCACCCAATAGGCGATTTGTGTTCTGAAGCACCCTCGACAACTTTTCTTCATGCATTTCATTAAGTGCATTAAAATAATAACGGGTAAAAAATTTGAATTGCCTAAATCACATATACGAGGTGTTTAGGGGTAAGCTTAAGTTCCGACTTTGGTGGCTCTTCGATGATGGTTTGATCTTTCTGCGGTTACCTCCTCAGGTGTGCGATGGTTTTCAAATGGTGTTCTAAATCTGGAAATTCGTGGCAATGAGTCTAGCATTTGTAGGTAATCCACCAATTACGGATCGTCGACCTCTTTATCCCCTAATAACGTTGTTTCTAACGGATCGTTTACCAACTCTTGCTCATGTCATCGCGATGATTTGCTCAATTAAATCCATTCAAAAACATTCTTCCTCATCGGTAGAAATTTCATGGCCTTAAACACATTGAATTTTACTTCTTGATCTTGGACCCTCATAGTGAGTTCTCCTTTTGTACATCTATGAGTGTCACAGTGGTAACAAAAAATGGTCTCCCTAGGATAATTGGGATGTTCTTGTCCTCCTCAAAATCGAGAATGATAAAATCATGAGGAATATAAACTTATCCACTTTCACTAGAATGTCCTCTCTTATACCTCTCGGATATGTGGTGACCTATCCATATTTATAATGTAATGTTCTTAGGCCTTGGTGCGATGAAAAACCCGATTCTAAGTATCTTAACAATGGCATAAGGTTTACACTTGCCCCCAAATCACATAAACACTTGTTGAAATGCATATTCCGATCGTGCATGGAATAGTGAAGCTCCGGGTCCTTGAGTTTTGGTGGTAACCTTACGCTATAACATTTGCACTCCACTCTCTGTTAGTGCCACCATCTCAAAATCTTCCCATTTCTTCTTCCTTGTGCAGAATCCCTTTCATAAATTTTGCGTGGCTTCGGCATTTTGCTCTAGGGCTTACGCAAGCGGAATATTAATCTGAAGTTTCTTGAATACTTCCAAAACTTTGCAAATTGCTTGTCTAATTTACATTTTGGACCCTCTCTTTGAAATGGTGGTGGTGGATAAGCAATTGGCTTATTGTTTAGCTTTGTTTCCTCACCTTGCTTATCCTCACCTTTTCTTTCTACACTCACGTTCCTATCATCAACTTTTCATCAGGAGTTCTTGAATTTTCTGCATTAGTACCTTGAGATGTTTTCCACTCATAATGTAATTGCTTGACACTTTGTTCATGGTTACCCTTTGGTTTCTCTCTATATCACTTGGTAGGGTCCTTGTGGCTTTCTTTGTTCAATGTCAATGCAATTTGTCTGTCGATTCTCCAGTTCTTGATCGCCATCTCTTGTGATTTTCATAGCCATTGCTTGATTTTTCATAGCCACCTCATTTCTAGTTATGTATTTTGTCACCAACTCCTCTAGATCTAATTTCCTTTCTTGATATTGAAATTTGGTTGTTCTTGGATTACGAAATCTGGGGGATATGATTGTTGTGAAGCTTGATTTTCTTTGGTTGTTGCTCCATGAAAAATTGGATGATTCCTATTTCCTTGATTGTATGTGCTGTCTGGTATGTGTGTTCTGCGAATTCTATTATAATTTCCCAAGCCAGACCGATCTTTGGATTAATGCGCATTGATCCATTGGGTGCTCTCTCTGCGCACAATTATTACCACTTATTGTGTTTCTTGATGTGCTTGTTGTGCTTGTGCCTCTTTCGCCGAATCCAACTTCTTTGAAAGTGCGACAATACGTGCTTGTATATTTGTCACATCATCTACTTCTAACATCCAGTTTGCCTTTGCTTTGTGTCATTCTCGTTGTGGGCCTTTGGTAGTTATTAGCGCCATGGTTTCAATCAAATCGTTAGGCTTCCTCGTAACTCTTAACCATAAATACTCCATGACCAATTTGCGCATCGATACTCGTTACGAGATTCCCATGTGAGTCCGTTGTAAAGGTGTTCATTTGTAGCCACTTGGGCGATCCATGATGTGGGCATTTTACGAGCAATTCTTTGTATCTCTCCCGGGCCTCATATAACGACTCCCCATATTCTTTGTTCAAACATCGTTATCTCGTTCCTCATCTTTGCGATTTTAAATCGGGTGGAAAAAATTTTGCGAGGAATTTACGAAACTAAATCCTCCCATGTAGTTATCGAGCCAGGACGATAAAGAATGCAACCAACTCTTACGCCTTGTCCCGTAAAGAGAATGGGAACAATGAAGTCTCACAGCCTCATCGACACCCATTGAACCTAAAGGTGTATGACATTTCAAAAAAAGCCCGACTAAATGTTCGTTCGGATCATCATTTGCCAATCCCCAATGAACTGAATTACGAATCATTTGTATCATCCGAGGCTTGATTTTGAATGTGTTAGCGACTATTATTGCGAACTGGTGATGCTTATGCGATTCGATCACCTTGGGTGTGGTGAAAGTCCTTAATGCTTTCGATCTTGGTTTGCCATTTCCTCTTCTTTTTCGGATGTTTGAATTCTTGCCTCGTTTCCTTGATCCACTTACTCGACCTCTGAAACCTTTTCTCGATGTCAGTCCTCAAAAGAACAAATGCGGATTTTTGGGCCAGAGTTTTGCATAAAGCTGCTTCCAACACACGAAATAAAAAGCTGAAACAAAAATAAAAATGTCTAAGTAAAAGCTGGATTAATTAAAGCGATATTGTAAAACTATTAAGAACTATACTAAATAATCCCACAGCATGGCGCTTGAAAAACTTGTTGGGTAAAATCTAATTCATACAACCACCTTGATATCGTGGTTGACAAGTAATAAAGTGATGAGTAGAAATATCGTTCCCACGGAGAGACTAACTAGCGATAATCTTAACTTACAATTACCAACTTTATATTAATCCTAATTTTATTAAACAAATCAACTCGATGATTAAAATTAAAAACTCTAAATTAAAGAATAATTAAACTACCACAAAACAATCACAAGTATCAAAATTTGGAATTTCAAACAATTAATGGAAATTAGACTTATGATTTCACCTAAAAGCTTCACTCTAATTTTAACACTTTTATTCGATTCAATTCACTATCCCATTTATTAATCGAAGAACACGAGCGTAGTATTAACCACCTCTCGATGCACTAATCTTGGTATTAACGTCAATCCACTTTAAGATAGAAATCAGTTAAACACCTTAATCAACTAACCCACTATATCTCTATGTGAATTACAATTGAAGAAGGTTGAAGAATAAGTTCTCTGTCAGATTACATGCGATGTCGAGCATATCTCTACCTTAACATTCATCACAATTAAACTATTCACAAAATTCATGAACACATGCTATATCAACTAGAGTCTAGATTTGAATATCCTCTCTCGATTCCATACAAATCCACAAAAAATTGTTGTTGATCGAGACAATTCATAGATTCAAGCTCAAATCAATATAGATAAGCTGGAAATAGCTTATTAAATTGGAAATCAAAGTTTACAAAATCATAGATTCACTCGAAGATCCATCATAAGCCTAAAAAGTGAATTAGTTCATAATAAGCGAAATAAACCTTTGAATAAATCATGAAAATCATTCTTTCGATTACAAATAATAGCTAAAGGCGAAGAATATTGAAAAACACCCTTCACGTAGCCTAGAATCATGATCGTCTCGAAAATATCCTTGAATTACTCCTCCAACGCTTGCTTAGAAAAGCGAGATTAATCTTAAGTAATTTGCCTTGTTGTCTTTTAATCTCATTGTTTGTTGATAATTATATACTTCTACATGTATTACGATTACAATTCCATGCCAAAATGAGTCCCAATCATCACCATCACTTAAGCTCCATGTTTGTAGCATTGAAACCAACTAGGAGACCTTTTATTATACCCAAGCCCGACTTGCCTTTTCCCTTTGTAATAGCAAGCCCGACTTGCTAGCAATCTAACTAAACCACCGGGACCCAAGCCTGAAACTTCTTATCAAGGCCAAAAGGGCAAGCCCGGCTTGGGTACCTTCAGAAATCTGCTGCAGACATCCTCTGCTAAAACTGCCATAACTTCTAATCCGGGAGGAATTCGAGGACCTCCTCCACCTATCAAATCGAAGCTATCGACAGGCTCTACAACTTTCATTCTTTGAGTTTTAGAAATAACGAGCGGATGAAGGTTAAAATTACACTGGAAGTAGCTTCTTTGTGTAAATGACAAACATAACAACTCTTAGCTTTGATAAAAATGCAATAATCTCACATCCGAACTTCCGATTGGAATGATACAAGATGTTAGGAAAGCCAAGAAAAGGTTCTACAATATAGTCCAGTTCTACGCGAACATGAAATACACATAAAATGAACATGGCGGCCAAATGATATCAGGAATTGCTTTTCCTTGCATTTTTCATACCAATAGTTGCTCACTTCGACTTCCAAACATATAATCTACAAAATGGAAACAAAATGCATGAAAAGTAACTAAAAAAACGAGTTTAAGCAAATAATTTAAGTAATAGATCTTAGAATAAGTAGGTATAAAACCTACTTATCAAGCTTCCTTTATTAACTCGAGTGACGAGGTTACAATCTAATACTACTGAAGGGAATAATTTGCAAGGTTGAGCTATGACATGCTTTCAATGAGGTTTTATATTATAACAATATATGAGTTGAAAAAGTCTAATAATTCAAAATTTAAGTGATAGTTGCTACCATTTTGGAATTTCTTTTTCAACCATTTCTGGACTTTTTATTTCTGTCAATCACACAGACTAAGAAATTTTGTTTAGATATGAGGTAGGGGATCGACCTATTCAATATCCTAAGAGTATGCATCTCATCCTAATAGTGCTCACATACCTTATCTTGATATTTTAATTGACGAAACATCGATCCCTTGATATAGGATGTCTTACCAAAATAATTTGGTTTGACACAACAATTTATGCTCGATAATATCATGTGAATAAATAATTCATTTTTGAGTTATGCTGAAACAATAGCAATAACTTTTCAACAATTGGCAATTCAAGTTTAGGTTTGGTATAAAATATCAATAGCAATTCAAGATAGAATCTTGTTCAACGAATAAATAGGGTTTGAGAAATTTGCGTAAGTAATTAATAATTTGAGTTTAGTAAACTTGCTCGATAAGAGATTTAAGGATAGAGAACTTGCGTAAGTAATTTAGGGTAGGGAACTTTCCTGAGCGAAGATCAGTCAAGCAATGCTACTTGATTCGTTAATAAACACCTAAGATGTTCATTCATATAAATCTAACACATTAGTATTGATAACAATACTCAAATACACAAACTAGAAATGTTAGAGTTAAGTTTAATATAGTTTGATTGTCCAAAGATTTTCTGAAAGTATTAAATAAGTTGATAAATCAACTAAATTTTATTTATAAGCTTTATTATATTTTAGATAATTTAAATATCCTTTATAATAATTTACGGAAGCTTATAATAATTTTTAAAAACACGAGAGAGTTTGGTGAAGAGAGAGAAAACCTGATGAAGTTGAGAAAGAAATTCTCTATGATTTTGTCGAAGAAGAAGGAAAGGATTGAAGGTATAAAGAAATCAAGTATTGAAGGTATAAAAACCTAAATTTATGTTCTAAATTTTAATATAGAATTATGTGTGAAGTTGAATTATAATTGTTAATTAGTTGATATAATCAATTGGTTATCATCTATAAATGGTTCTTAGTAAGAGAATTCATGAAAATCATGTTTGTGTTCTTAAGTTTTCTTGGGGATAAGGAAAAGAATTGGTTAATGATTTGTTAAAATAATTGTTATTTGTGTTGAAGATGGTTTAAAATCTTATATATGTTGCTTTCATTTGATTTTGGAGTATCAAATTTATGAAAATTGGGTTTGTAGTATAAGACTTTAAAAATAGTGTATATATGTGTGAAAATGGCTTAAATAAGTCCAAATTTTGATGTCCAATACTTGATAGAATTTGTAAATTTGTTGTGGATTGTGATAGTACATTAAGAAACGAAAACAACGTAGTTGGAATGGTGTCAATTGGTTAAGAAACGAAGTTTTGACAATCGAATTCGCTAAAAGTTTTAAGATATGAAAAATTGGAAAAAATAGGATGTTGATCCTTAAAAGTTAATTATATATAATGTTTATGTTGATAGAATTATGAAGTGCATGCTTATTGATGTTATTACAAAAATTTTAGTTGTTAGGTTATGTGAATTTCTGTGGAAATTGGGATAAATTGGAGTATTGGTGCAAAAGCGAGCAATTTGAAGGCTTGTTGTAGTTTTTTCTGCGTACTAAGCTGGCAATTTGCACGATACCATCATGCGAAATAAGCAAATTGCGCTTTGTTGGTCTTACGAGATCACCTTTTGACACGGTAATTTGTCTTAGGTGCCAAAGCTTGAAATGAGGCAATGTGAGTTGTGCCCTGTTCAATGGGAGTGAGTTACGATTAATTGCAGAATATAATACTAAGACCTAATCTAGTATGGTATGCATGATAAAGATGTTAAATCATAATATAAGATCTGATAACGATTGGTTACGGTGGTGATACCAAAAAGTGAGGATTTTAAGTGATCACTTAAATAAGTTATGTAATGAATGAAAATTGATGTTTACTGAGAGTTAGAGGTGAATGATAAGGTGATAGTGAGATTTGATTAAGTAAAGAGTGGTTAACTAACATGATTAGACATTAAGTTAAAGATTATGGCTTGAATGGTGGGTTAAACCTATAAAGCTAATGATAATATAACTAATTGGTATTGCGATTTCAATGGTATGTGTAGGGTAATTGGTGAACGTTATTATACTCGTGTAGCTTACACACAAGGCAAGTTCCCTAACTTCATTCTCTTTATAATGAATGGAAGTTTTATAATTATGTTTATCCTTTGTTGTCAAGCAAGCTTTTTAAACCTAATTTATCATTATGCAAGTTCTCAAATCCTATATTTAAGTTGAAGCGAAGCTTATTAATTCCATCTTGTTATGATCATATAGCTCTTGTAATCTATTTCTTTACATCGGCGAGTTCCACATATCGGACTCTTGTTCTTGTTATTCAAGGCATATACTGTTTAAATTCATTAATTCAAATGAGATTGTCCTAACTCTTTTGAATATAGTACTTTGCATATATACCATGTCTATTCAATTGTGTTGGGAGATTGCATATTTAAATTTTGATGTTGAAAGTTAATATTCATGATTATATGTAAAGTCCTTCAAAGGAACACATGTACAAGGACTTAGTGATAGATCAAACTCGTTAGGTTAATCTGGACTTTAATGTTTATCATTCTGTAAATGAATGTATAGAAGAAAAGATCACAACTGTTAGGTTGATCTATATCTTAAGATGTAATAGATGGCTTCCACTAAATGCGTAGTCTATCGAGATGATCAAGAGATTGCTTAAGATAAAGGCGAGAATCATAGATCATCGAGGATCATAGTGTCTCTGCTTTGAAGGGCCTCTCCAAAATCGTTGAATGGTCGAAGCGGCTTGAGCCAATCGGGAGGTAGTAGTGTGCTCTCGGGCGTAAGTGCGCAAGTGAAGGAAGTGAAGATCACGGTGTGCGATGCTTGGAGAAATCGTAGTGTTCTTGTTTAGCAATATCGGATCAAGCACCAGGTGGCAAGACACCACGATCGAGAATCGTGAGCTTCATACATGCGTAATCCGAAGCATCGAGCCTCGTCCCACTTGTTTAAAGATAAATCACAACAAATATGGAATGAGCTATGAGCGTTGAAGTTCTAAAGTCCCATTGACTGCAGGTCATCCTTAGTATATAACAAAAAAGCGTATTGAAGAAGCTAAGGAAAGTAGTGCAGGTTATGAGAAAATACCTTTTTAGGTGTTAGGTGAAACAACGATCTGTTGTGTCGATTGGGCGATCTGCTAATCGAAGTTGTGTAAAAGTCACGAATCAAAGCTCGAAATGTCAAATGCATTTAATGCTTCAGCGGATGTCTTGATGGATATATTTCAAGATATCATATATCTGAAAGCTTGACGGATGAAAGATTTAAGCAAGTACTAAACAAAAGCGGTTTGAAGAGCGCTCGACTCTCTGACGATCGTGAAAGCTTGCTCGGTACTTTCAGGTTCTTTCGAACTTTCAAGCTTAGCAACAACTAAAGTAGCACCATTCGAGAACTTAACTTCCATCAAGTGAAATAAGAAGTTCCAAGTCGGAAGGACTTGAAGAGTTCTAAGTGAGCGAGAAGTACCAATCTGCTTGAACTTGAAGAGTTCGATAGTGAACTAAGTTCCAAGGCTGTTGGTCTTGAAGAAATCATGAGATTCACAAGTTGTAAAGATATCCTTAGTGGATTTCCTACTCAAGGAGTATAAGAGTGGACTAGGAGCTTTGAATGCTTCGAACCACTTAAAATCACAATGTCTTTTATATTCTCGTCATAACTGCTATAACTGTCATAACTACTTTACTCCTATTAATTCATTATACCTTGAAGGGAAAACAAACAAATCTTAATTCGGCATGTTTAAATCATTATCAAAACTAATAAGTATTTTGATTAAAGAATTTTAAAATATCTATTCAACCCCTTACAGATAACTATTGTGCCTCTGGGATCGAGCAGGTTCTATCAAACGACCTACAAAGCTTAAGTAGATCGATGGCACATCGATGGCGAATAAAAAGGCTGAAGGAGGCGGGGAAGCCACTATGTATAACAAAGATAAATTTGCCATTGGGAAAGTTAGTATGCAACTTCATGGATTGATAGATGAAGATCTATTTGAAGCTGATTCAAAATAGGCCTACGTTCCAACAAAGCTTGCTCCTCATGAGCGACCCAAGCAGAATGCGGATGTGATGCCCCCAAAATAGGTATACATCACCCGTTCACGAGTGCGCCAAATCATAGTCTGAAACAACTTCTGACTTCATTAATATAATTGTAAATGCAAAATCACGACAACACATAAGCTATGAGTTTAAATACAAATATTGTCTTCTAGACAATATCCACACTCAAATAAGTCCTCATTACAATTATTGATACACTATTTTACAAAATAGTGAGAAGCTATAACAAGCTGTCTTGGAACATCACTCCACACCCATTACTTTCCACTTTATATTCTCACTTCACGAAGAAAATGGAAAAAAAAAAAAAAAGAATAGGGTGAGCTCAACTAGCCAGATAAAAAGAATATTATGACTAAGATAATGTACAACAAATTATCCTTAGTCTTGACGAGGAAAAAATATGATAGAATATAATAGACAACAAGTTTTAGATCAACAAGCTATACTTGAAATAATAATTCATTAGAAGAGTTTAGTAGAGAATGAAATCTACTATCATCTATGAATTTAAAAGTCCATCATCAATATTTTATCCATAACATCAACTGATATACATCTTGGATCAAATATTGAACTTTTCACTCTGAGGCCAAAAGATATTCATTTGTATCACCCAGTTAGTCGTATTCATCTCGACACACATCCATCTTTTGCACTACGGACCCCGGGCGAAGATATCCATCAGTTAATCATTCATCTTTTATTTTCTGAGCCAAAGATATTCATCAAATATATCCATTAAGGGTGAGGATGATGAAAATATTTTAAGGAGCGAATCGATTGAGATAAAAGGACAAAGATTAGGGATTAGTACTTTAGATAATCCAGTTCAAAAATACTCCATAAAAACCCATAGTGGAGTAAACATCAAGAATGAAGATCAAAACATGGATCTGATCGAAGATAGTAACCATAATAGACATCTGGGACAAAGAGAAAATTTCATATATTTTTTTGTGAATAGTATCGTATTTGTGAATAGTGTAAGTGAAGCGTGAATAGTGTTATGTATCGTGAATAGTAACCCAGAACACGAAAGGTAGAAATTCCACAAGAAAAATCACACTTAAGTGAGCGATTACTTTCATGAATAGTATCGTATTAGTGAATAGTTCCATATCGTGAATAGTACTGCGTTATCGTGAATAGTAACCTCGACATGAAAAGGTAAAAATTTAATAATAAAATTAATACGAATGTTTGATTATAATGATATTGAGAGAGTAACATCATTTCTGAAGAAAATAACATCCCTTAACTTTCGAAAAAACGGTCTTTAAAGTGGAATATCGGATGTAATCTTTGAAGAAAACTTGCCTTTGAATAGCAACTCTCAAAGTATCTAAATACTCACAAGAATAAACAAATAATATAGAGATAGAAAACTTGATTACGGTGTGATTTTCGATTCTAACTTAAGCACTATTTATAGAAAAATGCGGAGCATGAAAGCAAACTAAATTAATAAAATAATATTTTTCCAAAAATTTTCTATACATCTCTTGGACCAAAATTCAGCCACCACCAGTGGGGCCCACCAAAATTCAGATTTTCCACACCAACCAAAAGTGGGGCCCGCCCATGTTTTAAATAAAAATATTTATTTACGAAACTTCAATAATTCATAATAAATAGTCCTTTTATCGAGAAAAAATTGAATCTCATATCTATTCCATAGGAAATCCATTCTCTACAACTTTGTAGAAGAAAGTTTTCTAAATTCCAAGCAGAAAATGCTAAAATTCACATCTGAGACGATTTTAATACCTCCATTCAGACAAAAATACTTATAAAATAACTTAGCATTAATTCATTCATTTATAACCACATAAAATAAATATTTTCATATCATATAAATTAATAATTAATTATTCATAAATAATATTACGAGAATCACAATTATAATGACAAGTAGTGGATTCCACGGGAAAGAAGGGGGCTTTCCGATAAGGATTTCTCCTTACTGGCGTGCAATTAAGTGACTAAACCCCTTTCCTAGACAGAACTTCCTTAGATATTGTCAATAATGCTATCTAATAGTATTATTCAAATAATATGAATTATTGACCTGATAATGGGAAATACTGTGCAGTGACAATTATTGAAGCAACAATAATATAAAATATCAACACAGCAATTATTGAATCAATAAAATAAAATATTAAACAATAATTACTATAACAATTATTGAGTAGTGTCTTCTTACGTAAAAATCAATAATTCAAAAATCTTTGTGCAATCTGGTAATGCTCTGATTACGACCACAACGTATTCTTGTATTTTAACCATAGGGTATTCAACAATTTCAGCAGTAACAACTAAATGCGTTACTTATAAAACTTCATACTTGTCCTTTTCTTCATTCGATATTTATTACATTATGGGGCCCTGAAATTCTTTGCGCAGTTGCATGAATATTCCCATGTAATACCCGATAAAATAATAATAAAATATTTAAGTAAGCTTTAAAATATTTAATTGGACTTTCTTTATATTTTGGGTCAAATTGTAGTTAATTTATTTGGACTATAAATAGTAAAGGATTATATTAATTTGGGCCTTTAAATTAATTGGGTCTAATTTATATTTTATAATTTTAAATCTAATAAAATTAAGAGTATTAATAAAACATATTAATTAATAAATAAACCAAAACCTAAGCTGTTCACTATTTTTATCTGAAAGCCATTTGGAGAAGAGAAAAAAAAAGAACTTCGTTGTAAAGCTAAACAAAGGGAAGTGGGAAAATGGATCAAAGTGGGAAGTTATTATTATTCTTTTCAATTGGTGAAAACTTTCTTTTCTTGTATTAAATCGAGGATTCCAAGTTGTCCCGAATGAGAGTCTTTTATATATAATCTGAAGGAGCATGCGTGTGGATGAATTTATAATTTATTATAATAAAAAGTGAAACATGTGATTAGTTATATATATATATATATATATATATATATAAAACACATGATTCCTATATATATATATATACTATAACGACCTCTTGCCAAATCTTAATATATATATATATATAACTTTTATTGATTACATATATATATAACCTCCAAGATGAACAAATGAAAGTGCAACAATAGAGTCGTAGATCCGATGTCGAAACAAAATCGATGCCTCACGATTTCCCTCTACAAGAAGGATGCGAAATAGTACACGGTGCTTGGGCCACTTTGATTAGCTTGTCGATCTGAATACTCTCCCAAATTGTTGCGCTTTACCACCATTACCAACATTCTGCCTCCCCCATTACCCATTGAGCGAGAGTCCCTTACTCTATGTCCCATTTTCCACATAAAAACAAGCCCTTGTCTCCTATATGCGCCCTACCAACATGATACCCACCCTGAGTAGCACATGGACCCGGTGGAAGTGGAAAAAGGTTGAATGCCCCCACTGCTTAGGTCTGGATCACCCCCAATTTGACCACATTGGCGATCTTGACCACGATTTTGATTTTCTTTGAAAACCCACATTACATTTGAAATCCCTATTTTGATCTTGCCCTCTAGCTTTCCATGACCTACTGTGGCGACCTCCACGACCACCTATTGCGTTGGGTAAGCAAAATCCTTGAGTTAAATCGTTGACGATGGAGGCCATTCAATTATTTTGCCTTCATTACGATTTACGTGAAACTACCCTATTCCTTGCCCTTGCTAGTCATCTCTATCTCTCTTTTGACTCCCTTCTAATTTTGAAGCTCAAAAGTCCTTGTGCTCCATTTCCACACTCTTATCTGCATTAGCCACCTGTGATACATCTGTAAATATGATGTGGATGATCGATCTCCTATACTCATATTTCAAAGCCCATTTAAACTTTTACTTTCTTTGTATAAAATGTGTCCCGGCTATTGAACATAAAACCGACCCGATCTTGTAAACCTCGCAATGAAATTAGTAATAGTCTCATCATCCTTCTGTCGAATGGACACAAATTCCTTGATGTATGCATCCCTATCAGCGTTTGGGAAATATTGCTGATATAAAAGGTCACAAAAACCACTCCATATGAGTCCATCCATAAATCCATCTCTCTGTGTAGCCTTCAGCAATTTCCACCATCGCTGAGCATCATCCTCTAGCTTATAAACTGCTAATCTCACTTTACGATTTTACGAACACCCGATAACATCAAAATCTTCTCCAGTGGGCGATCCGGTTCTCGCATCAATTGGAGTGAAGAAAAACGAAAAGATTTGGGCTTACGGCAATGAACCTCTCGATAACCGCATCTGGCGGGTACATAGCATTAACTTGATCCTCGAGAAGAACATTACGCTCATGTTGTGGTATGTACATCATCCCCATACCATTTGCATGATGATTTCCTTGCATCATGGAATACCTGCATAGCTTTATGCCGTAGCACAATATACTTGCCCCATTCACCATTCTTTGCTACCATAAGCGGGGTTATTGTTGCATTACCACAGATTCCCATCGTTTCCACCTTGGTTATGACCTCGACACAGAAACGCCTCGACCCTCTACTAGTTATTACCACCGCCTCCCGGCAATTCTAGAAGACCTACGAGCAATCTATGATACAAAATCAAACATCTGAAAACAAATAGATCAAAACAAATAATCGAGGCCAAATTTATACAAAAACAAAAATCAAAAGCAATGTAACTCTAAAATAAAATCTTATAACTACCCAATGGTCTACCCATAAATCACAGGTCAAGCCTGAAAGGCATTCTACAAGATCATAACCTAAGCTCTGATACCAACTCTGTAACACCCCCTTTCCCAAAATGAAAAGGAATGTCACACACAAACCTAATAAATACAAACCTCAAATAAATCTCCAAATATCTCAATGAAATTGAACACTAATTGTCATATACTCCAATTTAAATAGAAGGAACACCATACTTACATAATCTCTACTAATAAGAAATAAATGCCAAAATATTTGAAACATTCGTATCTGAAAATATTAGGAAAATCAAGTCTAATAATAAGTCTCAAAACTAATCTACTCATTTGGATAAAAGGTAGCTCTCATCCCACAAATCCACATCACCCCCCGATTACACTTGAAAAAAGAATCTGATGAGCGATTGCGATCTGAGATATAATAATGCATATATATAAATAATATATATATGTCTTTGAAAGAACTAAATGAGCGAACAATTACAACTACTAACGAACATGAATATATTGAAATTGGTGAGACAAGGTACAAATGATTAACATTGTCGAGCCAAACAACTATAGTCGAAAAAGAATTCTAAACAAAAAAAAAATTTGAATTAAATAGTTATAAGGTAACAATTTCATCTTTGAGCTCAAATATAAATAGCGAGGCTAACAAAATACATCGGTTACCATGATGTATACAAATCAAATCGGATAATGCGTCACGAGGCATACGTCACGACCAAACAAATCGAATCAAATCAAATCTTTGGGTGACCCATATGTATCACGAACAAACATATCAAATGGCCAAGCTCGTACCAGGAGCATCTGAAAAGGATCGTTGTGGACTAATCACTGCGCCGTGGAAGGTGTCATGCCCTAATGTCGAGAGGACATGCATGTGGTACCCCACAATTGGTTAGCTCAGAAGTATACCCTAAGGATCAAACTACAAAATGTAAGCGAAAGGGGTTCAAATCACAGGAAACACATGACCATATTCAAATGAAATCAGTTATCAAATACAAAACATACCCAATTATTACAAGATATCGATGATCAAAACAACTCAGGGTGTGAGCGAAAATATCGAAACAATGGTACAAAGCGAATAAAGTCTCCAAAACATATTGACACAATTAACTAGTTCGAAAGAG
The DNA here is from genome assembly GCA_020205615.1 of Panax quinquefolius. Lineage (NCBI taxonomy): Eukaryota > Viridiplantae > Streptophyta > Magnoliopsida > Apiales > Araliaceae > Panax > Panax quinquefolius. Next base: position 88,843,683 of record CM035152.1, read on the forward strand.
TACAAATATGAATTCTAATATCAGCGTAAGCGAAACTATCTAAATAATTTTGACAACAGGAATAATCTTGAGAAGCGATACCAAATTTTCTAGCAGTACAAAGCGAACTAATTAAATTTAAAAGCGATATCATTTGAAAAAAATCTGATTCAGCACCTTAATATATATACCAAAATAATTCACGAATCCAAATATCACCCATTAGACTCCTCAATCAGATCTAATTATCAAAATAAAATATAATACATATAATTAAATTATAAACTCATACAAATTATACTTTCATAACTTGAATAATTTTAATATACTTTATTAGGTTTATAATCAAAAGATACATTTTAATTGCAATAACAATATTATAATATTATTTATCACTTTCCCTATTTTTAAATTTCTATAAATCTATATATATATATAGAGAGAGAGAGAGAGATAATTTCTTCTCTTCTTCTTTCTCTCTATATTTCTCTCTATAATAATTGCTCTATAGCTTTAGTGAATTGGTGAGAAATGAAGGAAGAATGAGCTTCTATTTATAGAAAAATATAGTTTCGATAATTCCACGTTTTAGGGCTCAAAATATTACAGTATAATACCTTCCTCTTTTTCTTCATTTTTAATTTAGTCCTACAAGTATTATCAAACTTTTTCCACCTCCCCTAATAGTAAATAATGTGAATCAATAGTTCAATCATGTGAATCAATAGTTATAATCATGTGAAATCTGAATTATAGTATAGTAACTTCAACTATACCTATATTTTAACTTAGTCGTGCAAGTATTATCAATCTTTTCACCTCCCCTAATAGTACAAGAATGTGAATCAATAGTATACACATGTGAACAAATTGTTATAATCATGTGAATTAATAGCAATTAATTGCTCATTTATCCAGATTAATTACCCGATTGGTTAATATAACCTTGGGGCGTCAATTATTATCGAAATAAATGTGGATTTTCACTAACACTAATAATTCCAACCTGATGGAACTATCGATTCATCTTTAATCAACACGAACTTATTCATCATTAATATTATAATTCACAATATTTAACAAGCGAATTAGTTCTCGGAAGGGGGGCTTTACGATAAGGATTTCTCCTTATTGGTAGCCTTGATTAGGTGACGAAACCTCTCCTTGATAGAACTTCTAGACATTGTCGATATTGCAAATAATAATATGAATAATGTTGCCGTCTCAATTATTGATTTAATAATATATATTATCACGGATGATCTTGTGACAATAATTGAATCAATAAAATGAGAGTTATGATCGTGAATTCTTGTAACAATAATTGAGTATAAGCGAGTAACTTCTCACGTAAGCATCGATGTCAATCTTGTGTGTGCTCTTATGCAACCATGCGTATTCTTGTACTTTTACTCTAGGGTAGTTCAACGGTTTTAACGGTAACACTTTCGCCATTATTTTTATAAAAGATAATTACATGGTTTTAACTTCGACAATGATACTTACATTGTGAGGTCACTTAATGATTTATGTAAATCGTCTGAATATTCCACTGTTAAAAGCAGAATATTCCCAGACCAATCGAATATTATATAACCACTTGCTTGCTTTGCAAAATTTATAAATATTACCTACACTATAACATTATATCAAATCCACTGCATAATATTCAAAAATATATTTGAAAAGTTATTCTTTATTCATAAAAGTTGGGGTCTTACAACCTCCCTTCTTATAAAATTTAGTCCTCAAAATTAGAGTGCGTGCACGGTATATCGAAGAGGTGAGGATATCTTGACTTCATCTCGATTCTAACTCCCAGTCATTTCTTCCACATCGTGGTTTCTCCTAAAACTTTGACTTGAGGTATAACCTTGGGCGTAGAATATGATCCTTCTTATCAAGATTTTAACGGGTAACTCTTCATCGTTAAATCTTCCTTTATCTAAATCTGGTTCTAATTGATAATGTGGTTGGGTCTTTCACATATTTACGTAACATAGATATGTGAAAAGCGTTATGAACACGAGACATACTAAGCGGTAAAGAGGCGAGTCTATAGGCCACGTTCCTACTCGATCGAGGATTAAAAATGGGCGATAAATCGAGGAGTTGAGCTTTCCTCTCTTTCCAAATCTCATAACTCTTTTCCATGGAGCAACACGTAACAACACATGATCTCGAATATTGAATTCCGTCCTTTCGATGAAGATCGGCATAACTCTTTTATCGATCTTGTGAGGTTTTTTATCGTTGTCGGATCATTTTAATCTTTTTACGTGATCATCATACCAAATCCGGTCCCAACAGCGTTGCTTCACCCACCTCATCCAGTATCTTTGAAACGACACTTTCTTTCATTCTGGCGCCTCAAATGTAGCCATGCGATACTTGCTTGATAACTATTATTGTAGGAAAACTCCACCATGGTAAGAAATTATCGACTTCCCTTGAAGTCGAGGACATAGAGTCTTAATAAATCTTGAAGAGTTTGAATAGTCCTTTCAGGCGCCCATCCGTTTGAGGATGATATGCCCGAAACAAAATCGTAAATCCGTGCCCATAGCTTTTTCCAACTAACGAAAAATCTTGAAATGAATCTTGGGTCTCGATCGAAACTATGGATCTTGGCATACTCATACAATCTTAAAATCTCATTTATGTACATACTATACGACGTTCAAGTGTATAAATTTCTCTCGTGTCGGTAAGAAATGGCGGACTTAGTCGATCTATCAACAATGACCCAAATTGCATCTATGCCTTGAGAAACCTTGGGAAGACCGATAACAAAATCCATGGTAATGTGCTCCCTTCCATTACGAATTTCAAGTGGTTGCTGATGGACCTTTTGGCACTTGATGCTCCACCTTGACTTTCGTTAACTAGTTAGACACCTTGAGATAAACCCATATCTCTCTCTTCGTTGCTCCACGAAAATGTATGTCGAAGATCACGATATATTTTGGTACTCCCGATGTATTAAAGCGGTGTGTTGTGCGCCTCCATCATGATTTTATACTTCAAGTCGAATTGTTAGGGACACAAAAGTCGGGAGTTGACTCAAGTATTCCTTCTTCATCGATTTTGCTTTGAAATAGCACCTTCTTGCTTTCTTCCTCATCGCATCATCGGCTCGAGTGCATAGCTTGGTAGCTTTAACTTTATCGATTAAAGTCGGTTCCACTTTCGTATATTAGCCATCATCACATGGGTCCACAGGTCTTTAACTCTATTTTCATCCTTTCCAAGTCATACAAAATGGGCTTTTAACGTTAACAATATTGCTTTCGTGCGCGTATGATCTTCTACTCAATGCGTTAGCTATTCGTTTGCTTTTCGGGATGGTATTGGATGGTATGATCGTAATCTTTTAACAACTCAAGCCATCGTCGTTCTTGCGTGTTGAGTTCCTTTTGGGTGAAAAAAATATTTGAGGCTTTTATGATCCGTATAGATCTCCACCTTCTCTCCATCTGGTAATGCCTCCAAATCTTAAGCGCAAAAAAATAGCTACGCCAACTCTAGATCATAGTAGGATAATTTCTCTCATATTCTTTGAGTTATCGCGAGGCATAAGGCTATGACTTTCCCATGTTGCATGAAAACACATCTAACCCTTTGCACGAAGTATCCTATAGATGACAAACCCCTCAGAAACTAGATGGTATTGTGGAGCAGGTCTTTGAAATGAGTCTTCTCTTGAGTTCTTGAAAACTCTTCTCACATTCCTCGGTCCAAGCCCGAACTTTGTATCTTTTTGAGTCGGGTGAGTTAATGGAGTAACAATTCGAAAATCCTTCCACGAATCTCAGATAATAACCACCTAAGCGAAAAGCTCGTGCTTGATCCTTTGAATTTGGTTGTTCCCGACTTTAAATTGCTTGATCTTTCTTTGGGTTAAAGATATTCCATGATTTGATATCCGTGCCCGAGGAATGCTGACTTTCTCAAGCTAGAACTCACATTTCTTCAAGCTGGCATATATCTTGTTTTCATGAAGCTTTTAGAGTATCGACCTCAAGTGTTGCTCATGGTCTTCACGAGTTTTGGAGTATATGAGATGTCATCAATAAAAGCGACCACAAAGTGATCCAAATATTCCTTGAATACTCGGTTCATCATGTCCGTGAAAGGCGGCGGAGCATTAGTCGATCAAAGACTTGACTAAAGAATTCATAATGCCGTCTTGAGTTTTGAAGCGATCTTTGGAATGTCATCGATTTTAATCTTCAAGCGATGATATCAAGACGAAAACAATCTTTGAAAAAGAATTTGGCTCCTTGCAAGTTGGTGAAGCGGGTCATCGATCGCGAAGCGGCGGGTACTATTTTGATGGTGACATGATTGACTCTCGATAATCAATATAAAATCGCATACTTCCATCTTTCTTCTTCACGAATAGAAACGGGAGAACCCCAAGGAGGCGTACTAGGGCCAGATGAAGCGATGTCTAACAATTCACCTTAGTTGGGTTTTAACTCACGAATTTCAATAGGAGCCATTCGATGTGGGGCTTTGGAAATGGGTTTTGTCTGGGATTGAAGGTCGATACAAAATTCAATTTCACGCTCTGAGGTAGTAGCCATGAAGTTCTTGAGGAATCGTCGGAAAATTTATTAACAATAGAAATATCATTCAAATCGGCGTATTTTTATTTAAATCCGTGACATAAATTTGAAAGCTTGATATCCATTTTTCAATAAGCGAATATCTTTATGACTTGATATAGCGGTGATTGATTTTAGTGGTTTTGGTTGCTTGAATTCACATAATAGGTTGGTTAGGAGCATGAAAGCTATGACCTTACGAAAATAATTGATTTTAGCATGATGAGTAGTTAACGATCGATCCACTAAAATCACATCAAATCTGAGTATTTTTCAAAAAATAAGATTGTGGGTAATGTGCGATTCTTGATTTGAATCAAACAGAGACTTATAAATAGTGGATGTAATGAAGGTTTCTCCCAGACGGAGTTTCAGAGAGATAAATCGAAAGTCTAATTTCTCGAGTCGAAATTTAAACATTGGCGTAGTAGGAGAAATGAAAGAATGGGTAGAAACAGGTATCAAATAAAGTATAAACTTCACTAGAGTTTATGATTAGCTTACCAAGTGATCACCTAAACAGTTCCTCGCTTAGAGCAATTATATTAGAGAGAAATTATAGAGAAAGAAGAAAGAAGTATCTTTACCTCCTTTATTCCGGTATCGGTCTTCTTACAGGTAAGGGTATTATTCTCCCAAAAGTGAGGAATGCGAGCGAGGTGATCACGGGTAAGCTAATCATAAACTCTAGTGAGTTTATACTTTTATTTATTCTACCATCTTCATTCTCTTCATTTCACTAACATTAACATAAAATTTGACTCTTGAAAATTTCGAACTTTAACTATATTTGAAATTGGGTTATTCAAATTCATTTAAAATTGTAATTAAATATTATTGTTAACAAAATTCAAATAAATCAATGCAGTATTCATTACCTAGGCGTGAAACCCATATTTCATTGAAATCATTCGATATTGTTTGAAATTAAAATCGTGACGATAAACATGACATAGCTACTGAAAGATTGAAAAACAGTTGAACAGCCACATCTGCAAACTGATCGGTTGAAAAATGATTATCGAGAAGATTACATTCATGAAATATCAATCATTATAATCTAATCATGTCTTTTGGATTGACTAATGTTCTGTTGCCTTCATGGACATGATGAATCGAGTATTCAAGGAATATTTGGATCACTTTGTGGTGCGTCTTTATTGATAACATCCTCATATACTCCAAAACCGCCGTGAAGACCGCAAAGCGACAACACTTGAGGTGATACTCAAAAGCCGTGAAAACAAGCTATATGCTGATTGAAGAAATGTGAGTTACGGCAGGAAGTTGCATTCCTTGGGCACATGATATCAAATCATGGAATATCTGTTCACCTAGCGAAGATTGAAGCAATTTCAAAGTGGTGACCAAATTCGATGATCGAAGTCGTAGCTTTCTCGAACTTAGGTGGTTATTATCGAAGATTCGTGGAAGGATTTTCTTGAATCGCTACTCCATTAACTTCGGCTAACTTTCGAAAAGATACAAAGTTCGATTGGAGCGAGGAATGTGAAAAGAATTTTCAACAACTTCGAAGAAGACTCATTTTATTTTGTTACGACGATACCATCCCGGCTCGGAGGTTTTGTCATCTATAGTGATCTTGACGCAAAGGGTTAGGATGTGTTCTCATACAACATAGGAAAGTCATAGCCTATGCCTCGCGACAACTCGAAAGAATATGAGAGGAATTATCCTACTCATGATCTAGAGTTAGCGTGATCGTTTTAAGCTTAAGATTTGGAGGCATTACACGTATGGAGAGAAGGTGGAAATCTATCACGGATCATAAAAAGCCTCGAATATTTCTTCACCCAAAAGGAACTCGACATGCGTAGCGATGATGGCTTGAGTTGTTGAAAGATTATGATCATACCATCCAATACGATCTTTGGAAAAACAAGCGTAGTAGCTAGCGCGTTGAGTAGAAGATCATATATCGACTGGTGCCAATATTATCAATATGAGGCCCATTTTATGCGACTTTGGAAAGGATAAAATAGAGTTAAAGACTCCGGGGACCCATGTGATGATGGCGAATATATCTGAGTGGAACCAAATTTAATCGATAAGTTAAAAATTTCTACTCGAACTTACGGAGGTGATCGTATGAGGAAGAAAGTGTAAGAAGGTGCTATTTCGGAGCAAGAATCGATGAAGAAGGAATACTATTTACAATCCATCTTTTATGAATAAGTGATTTTGAATACATTTCTGGAAGAAATATGAAAATATAGCGAGGTTTTCTCAAGAGGTGTCTAATATTAGTCAAATGAGCATCAGTGCGAAAAAGGTCCATTGCAGTTTGAAATTCGAATGGAAGTAGGAGCACATTACCATGGATTTAGTTCTTTTGGTCTTTGTGAGACCCCAAATTTTATGAATAAAGATTTAAATTTCTCAAATATTTTTTTTTGAATATTATGGTGTGGATTTGATATAATGTTATAGTTGTGGGTAATATTTATAAATTTTGCAAAGTATGCAAGTTGTTGTATATATATTCGATTGGTGGGGAATATTCTTTTTGTCGAGAATATCCAAATGCGACGATACAATCATTAGTGGACCCCAGAATGGAATTATTATCGGATTAAGAAAAGCGACAAAAATATTTTATGAAAATAACGGTGGAAGTTTTACCGTTAAACTGATGAAACACTTTCGGTGTTAAATACTGATGTATGCATGCGTGGTTGCATAGTAGCATTACGGTATTGATTATTGATGCTTCGTGAAAGTCACTTTCGGTTTTGTTCAATTATTACTCTGATAATTGTTGCATAGTATCTCCACGTTATTTGATTCAATTATTATCGATATTTTGTATATTATTAAATCAATAATTGAGACAATGAAGTTATTAATATTATTATTTGCGATATTAACGATGTCTAAAAGTTACGCGAGGAGAGTTTGGTCACCTAATTGCGGCATGATAGGGAGAAATCCTTATTGGAAAGCCCCCTCTTTCTGGGAGCGACCTAGTCGATTAATATTGTGAATTATAATAATGATGATAAATGTTGTTAAATATATTGAGGTGTCTTTTTTATGAGGTCACGGTTTATATATATATATATATATAAATTTTGTTTTATTAGTATTATTAATGTAATAAAAGCAGAAAAGTTTTTATATAAAAGCAGAATACTTTTATAAAGTTATTTGTTTTATTAGACAATAATTAGAATATAATATATTTTATTATAAGTGTTTTGCATAGTAAAATCTTTTTATATAAAACATAATACTTTTATAAAGTTATTTGTTTTTATTAGACAATAATTAGAATATAATATATTTTATTATGCATAGTACTGCGTAGTGTTTGCATAGTAAAATCTTTTTATATAAAATAGAATACTTTTATAAAGTTAATTGTTTTATTAGATTTTAAATAAAATAATATATATATATATATATATATATTTATTATTTTATTGCATAGTATCCTTTCTATTTTCCTATAAATAGGATGCTTAGTTAAATTGAAATCACACGAGAAATTGGAGAATTCTCTTACATAATCTTGGCGTATTTCTTTAGAGTTTTAAGAAGCTTTGAGGCGTAGTCTGAGTTTTCTTCAAGTATATCCCATACCCCACCCGTCCAAAGTACTCTTCTTTATAAGGTAAGGGGTATTATTTCTTTTCGTATTCATGAGAGAGAACTTACATTATTCCATTCCTTATTATTATGTTGGAATAACTTTTGTATATGCAAATCTAGCATACATGGTGAAATTCTTACATTATTCCATTCTTTATTATTATGTTGGAATAACATGTCTATCAAAAGTAATGCATACATGGTGAAATTCTTACATTATTCCATTCTTTATCATTACATTGGAATATCTTATACGTGCGTTCTGTATTTTGGTTCCATTATTTATTATTACATTGGAATAACATTTGTGCATGCGATCTATCGCATGCATGGTGATTTACATTTGTTATTCCATTCTTTATTATTACATTGGAATATCACATCCGGTCGCAATTTACGCTTGACTGTTTAGTTCTTTATTATTATGTCGAAATATCACATGCGTGCGTTCTACGCGTGACACAGTTCCATTATTTATTATTACATTGGGAATAACTTTATGCATACAATCTATCACATGCATGGTGAATCATACATTATTCCATTCTTTATTATTACATTGGAATAACACATACATGTGGATTACCACATTCATGGTGAATGATCCTTTGTATTCATTTCTTATTAAATTATGGAAATGATACATCGTGGATTATGTCGTGGCGATGCAAAATCCATTTGCGATTTCATATATTCTATTATACCGGTTGGTTAAAGCTTTGGCTTCTATATTCCTTGAAATTAGTTGAATATCACGGATATTTGCGCTTCATCGATATCTTTTTGTGGAAATATTCTTACGAGCATTCTTGAATTTTTCTCCTAAAGCGATATCATGTTGACAATTTGGACATTATTGAAGTTCGGGATAAATTAACTTATAAATCTTTAAAATTTATTCTTGAACTTGTTTTATTGAATTATTATGTCATTGTCATGATGAGTTATGTTGGTTATTATGTGAAAACATGAAAGTTTCTTAGAAATCACAAAGGGTTGAAAATCAGATTTTTGGTGAAAATGGAATATGAAATTCAATTGAACATATCTCCTATTATATTTCAAATTTTTGAGTGTGGTCAAGTTCTAGAGTTAGATCTATGAGTTTTCTAACTTATCCAAGTGGAATCACTTGGAAAAGGTGTTGTAGATTTTAATTGTGGACTAATTTTAGCAAAGAGTCAGCGCAAAGTACGAAAAGAGCTCTTGTCCGAGAAATTTAAAAGGGCATTTTCGGCCACTTAGTTTGTGAGAAAAATTCCGGCCTTTTGGGACATGAAAATATATGGTATAAAGTACCTCCTGTCCAAAAATGAGCTCATTCCGACTTAAAATGAGCAAGTTATGACTATTTCAATATTTAGGTTTTTGATGAAAAATGCTATAACTGAGTTCTATAACTCAGATGACCATGAAATTTAAACTGGAAGCTCATGTTAACATGTGTAAAGATCCTGCCAAGATTTGGAAATTTTGGAGTTAAACTTGAGGTAGCTAATTTCTTAAGGAATTAATTAGAAATTGATTTTGAAAAATACTTAAGAGAGTTGAAAAATTATAAAAAAATACTTGTTGTGTATGAAATATATGTATATATGTTTGGGCAAAGGATAGAAAAATAACAAGTTGATTTGGTAATTTTTCATGAAAATGGTTTAATTCTGAACATATGAGTTAAATATGTTATGTGAAATGTTGAAATTAGTAAATAGGATTTTATGGCTTGGGAATCCTATATAGGGTATATCTTGATTTTTGATAAGGGATTTGATCATTGGTGATGAAATCTTATGAGTATAGCATTTTGAATGATTAAATGCATTATTTGGTAAAAGTATAAACAATTGAAATAAATTGTTTATAAGTTTAAGTGATTAAAATATTATTATAATATTAATAATATTAGATTATGAGTTTATTAAGTGATTGATAATATTTGGATAAATTTAAAGTCTTTAATATTTATCCTTGTTTTCGTTTGATTAATGCTTATATCATTGTCATCATTCTCATGTTTATATTGTGATAAAAGTCATCTTTGGCTTACGTGCATAGATGGACTTGGTGTGATTATGACCAGGGATTATTCGGTATAGTCATGACCGTAATGTGACGAATGATGTGGTAAAAATCCTCAGTGGCCTATAGTGCATTGATGGGCGATTTTTGGTATGATTATGACCGAGGATTATTAGGTATAGTCATGACCATTGATGATTTAATGAATATCCTTGGCGTAGTAGTGCGAGGATGATTCGATGATGTGTTTTATTTATTAAAAATAAGTCTCGGTGATAAAATTGATGAAAACATTTTAAATCATAGAAGATAGTAGATTTTATTCTCTACTTGACTCTTTTAATGGATTGCTTATTCATTTGAGTTAAACTTGATGTCTATTGTATTTTATCGGTTTAACATTGTTGAAGACTAATGATAATTTATTACGCATTATCTTAGTCATAATATTTCTTACTTAGGCTAGTTGAGCTCACCCTTTTCTTTCCTTTGTTCTCTTGAAATGAGAATATAGTGGGGACGAGTCGGGAGCGAATGTGGGTCGAGATGATAGCATTAGTAGTCCTCACTATTTTGTTAAATAGTGTGATAAATATAATGAGGACTCCTTTGAGTGTGGATATTATACAGATGACAATATTCTTATTAAAACTCTCAATTTATGTTTTTCGTATTTTTACCTGACGTTTGTATAATTAAGTTGTATTTGTATTTTGTATCATGTATGTCTGGCGACTTTCAGATGGGTGATGTATACCTATTTTGGGGGCGTCTGATTGGTATCAAAGCTTAGGGATATGATCCTGGTGAGATGTGAGACAAGAACTAGGAGGTGAGGCAGGGAATTCATTAGCTAGTATGATGACTACCTAAGTTTATTTGGTATTTAATTGGTCGGTAAAAGTATAAAGATAATATGTGATATGTTAATTAACCCTTATTTTGTGGCGGTGTTTGAAAATGGCAACCTAAAATGTTGAGATAAGCGATGAAGCACATGAGGCCGTTGAGTCACTGACGATCGATACCTGGGTAATGTACTGAGCGAAAGATAATAATCCTCATAAAAATAATAACTGCCGATGAAATGGTGAGCGATGGGATGTTAGGAGGCTTTATGCAATTCATGCGACATCGAGGCCGAAGCGGCTCTGTCCAAAATGTAGGTGGAAACAACGACAACTCTCGGGATTGATCACCATTAAGCGATTCAAGGCTGGGACCACGGAGTTTTTGAGAGCCAAAACCACTTATAAGCGGAGCGTGGATAAAGTAGATCAACAAGATATTTGATGTCTTGGATGCTCAGGAATAAAGGTTCCTTTGCCACCTTCGTATTTGCGTCTGGAGAAAGCCGGATTCTTGGTGGGAATCGTAAAAGTGTACTCTACTTTGCTTGCCTTTAAAGATGTCTTGGGAGAAGTTCGAGAGTTGTTCAACGACAAGTACTATCACGAAAGTATTACGTCACATGAAGGAGGTGGAGTTCATCAAGCTTGAGCAAAACAATATGGCCAGTGGCCTTGATGCTGAAGCTAAGTTTGCGAGTTGTCTCGGTTTGCGTCCCACTTGGTTGATAATGAGGAGAGAATGGCGGATGTTTTAAGAGGTTTGAAAGCAGAAGATCGTCGATACCTTATCTCTCATAAAAGCGTGTTTGTATTCAGATGTTGTGAATAGGGCTCGATTATTGGAGTGCGATAATGGAGTCGACCCAACCAAGAGAGGCGGTAAAGTCGATAATACCGATGGTAGCGATCATCGAAGCGGTGAGAACAAATGTGGAGGAATCGACATGATAACCACTTTGGTGGTAATCATGGCCAAGACAATAAGGTGGAAAAGTTTAAGAGAAGGTTAAACAAAGATGGAAGGCGTCGGCACAGCACTTTTGCATTTGTTAAGGAAGGAGAGCGGTCGGTCGTATGTTACAAATGTGGAGGGAAGGACACATAAGTCAAACTTCGATGCGATCAAAGCATGTTATAATCATAGAAAAGAGGTCACCTAGCCCGATTTTGTAAATGCACCAAAGTCCAGAATCCGGTTTGGGATGGAGGCATCCAAGGGTGTCCCAGGACAAAACCAAAACCGGTGGTTTCGAGAGAAGCATTTGTCGTAACCTCCCAAAAATGAGGAATCGAATGAGGTGATCACGGGTAAGCTAATCATAAACTCTAGCCAAGTTTATACTTTATTTGATCTGGGTTCTAGCCATTCCTTTATTTCTCTTGCTTGCGCTCAGCGTTTAAATTTGACTCAGAAGAAATTATACTTTGACTTATTTTTGAAGCTCCATTAGGAGAAACCTTCATTACATGTGCTATCAAGTCTTGGATGAGAGTCACGATTTTGAATGATATTTCTATTGTTAATAAATTTCTTGATGTATTCCACGAAGACTTCTTGACCTACCCAGGCGTGAAATTGAATTTTGTATTGACCCCGATATAAAACCCTTAAATATTTCTTGACCCAAATATGAGAGCATATAATCGCTTGAAGAGCGTTGGCTCAAAATTTGTTGAAGATTACGATCATACCATTCAATATCATTGTGGAAGAAGCGACGTGGTAGTTGGTGACGTTGAGTAGAAGATCATATCGTTTACAAATGCGAATATATAAACCTCGTGAAGATAACAAATATATGATTAGAGCCAGACTCTAGTCGATAATGTTAAAATTGCTAAAAAGCTACTGAGGACGGGGAAGTGATGAATCTGAAGAAGAAGGTTTAATAAGGCGTTATTTTAAAAGAAAGAGTTCTTTGAAGAGCAAATATCGACCCTCGATTTAATTGGCCCATTTAAAATCCTCGATCAGTAGGGCGTAGCCTTTATAGACTTCGTTTTACGCAGAAGTATATCGTTATTATTCATAATGTTTTTAATGTATCGATATTACGTAAATATGTGGATGACGAACCACATTATTAAATTAGAACTAGGCGAGATAGCGAGAAGATTTAAGGTATGAGGAGATCGGCGTTAAAATCTTGGATAAAAGGATCATATTCAACACTCGAAGGTTTTACCTCAAGAGTTAGAATCGAAATAAAGTCGAGGTATCCTCATCTCTTGGCATCTGACAGTGCGTCGTAAATTTCAAAATGAAAATTCCATAAGGAGGAGGTTGTAGAGACCCCAAATTTTATGAATAAATTTAAATTTCTTGAAATATTTTTTTGAATATTATGGTGTGGATTTGATATAATGTTATAGTTGTGGGTAATATTTATAAATTTTGCAAAGTATCACGAGTTATTGTATTATATAAATGTAGTATGCACAAAAGTGATCATGTTTGATGATAAAGCATATACTTTATGTGATCTTATTCATTTATTAATAAAAAGTATTAATTTATTAAAAGGCTTTTAATTACCTACATGATGTTGTTTTATAATATGTGATAAACCCGTAGTTTTAAAAATGCTTTTAGAATAATGATGATGATCATTCTAATGAGATCTAAATTCTTGAAAGCTTAAAACTAAAATAGTTC